>WAAE01006950.1:41556-309176 GCA_013400495.1 Nicator chloris
AGCAACCTTCATTATGAAGTATTTTTCTGTGGGTAACTAAACCACTGTGTATCAGGGAAAATAAATAGTTGCCTCCCCATATCTTCTGTGTACAAAGTGAACTTCTTGCACTGCTCTGGCAGAAGAGCTCTGTAAGTTTAATGTATTACTCCCTCCGCCCACCAGCAGCTGCCTTATCTCACCTCATTTTACATTATCTGACCTTTTTTTTCCTCTCTTTTAACCCTATGAAGTAAAGACCCCTGAGCTTTCCAGGCCAGGACTGTGCTCATTTCCAGCCTAGCAGTTACTCGTGGCTGGATTATTCCCATTTGTCTCTGTGCCAACATCATAATTTGATTCAATAGCTCTTCTACCTGGCATTTATTCTCATAGCAACCTCCTTCCAGCCCAGCTATAGTTTAGTCAGACTGAACAAACCAAGGGGTTTGGGGGCACCTCTCCAGGGGGGTGAAAAGTGCCCCTGATTTCCTGGACCCTCCCTTAACTGGACTCCAGCAAGCCACTGTGTTCTAGCACAGGCCTGCTCTGAGTCAGGCACAGAAACAAGATCTTATGGCCAGAACATAAAAATATATAATAGTGGACTCTGAACTGCAAAATCTTTGTTTTTGTTGGTTTTTTCCTTCACTTCCTACTGGTTTGATTTATTCTGAGCATCCTTTCAATGCAGCTGTTCAGGCAGTTGAAAGTCCCTTGACATATAACTGGCTGTTAATATTAGCACTGGTGACTTCAGAAAGGAGGTGAGACACAATCTACAGTGAAGGTCCTGAGATATTCCACTGGTTTGTTTCACCTATTTGTCCTCTTGAAAAATGAGCCTGAGTTACAAACTTGGGTTTTGTTCACACTTAATGTTAAACGAAATGAATGTGGTTTGTTCAGCCCAAGGTAATATTACTCTTAACTCTTCTTCCAGAATATCTTAAATTACTTATCAACACTGAAGCTAAATCTTTGTCACTGCTTGCCAGTTTGGTGTTTCTCCAGGGCAGAAATCTGCCTTCTCCCTCCCATACAGAGATTAGCTGAGCTCTGCATGATTAGCAGCAATTTTTATGTCTGTATCTAGACAGTTTAAAGTACTCCACAATGACACAGCTTCCCAGCAGTATTTATACCCTGAGTAGCACTGCAGAGTCTCTACTGGTCCACTCTGGGAATCTAAAACAATTTCCTCAAAGTATCTCAGGAGAACCTCTTTCACAATCATACTCAAAAGTGAGTTAGACCTAAAGATTCAGACTTATCCAGCCTGGCCTTCCCTATGCCCACATAGCCCTTTTCATCAGGAACACAAAATGTTACCCACTGGGGTTTTTTCCTTCCCCCCAACAGCTCTTTCTCTTCCGAACTGCTCCTTCCTCTCCACACCAGTGCCCCAGTCATAACTGCTATTCCACAGTGTCCTTCCAACCCTACATGTTCCTCTAGTTTTCTGCCCAGCCCCCAGTCATTATTCCACAAAAGTCCATCCTGCTCATCACACCTTGTTCACAGCCTGGATTTGCAGCATTCCCTGTGTTATGCTGCACATAACAATGTTGTTATTTTCCTTTCCTGAAAGCCATTGATCCATTAATCTGAGCTTCTTAGGGGCATTAGAAACGGGAAAGCAGCTCAGTTCTCTTCTGAATTCACTGCAAATTTTGGCTTTTTAACCTCTCAGCCTGTGACCATCCTGGAAACTCAGTGACAACAGCCTAAATGACAAGGGGTGAGTGTCGTGTGTGTCATTGTCACCCATGAATGGGACTCGGGGTGTTACCAGCAGGGTGCTCCCACAGCCATAATTGGGGGTTGNCGTCATGTGTGTCATTGTCACCCATGAACGGGACTCGGGGTTCCCACAGCCATAATTGGGGGTTGCACCTTCTCATGCCCCTGAGCGCTCTGCCTCTGCTCCAGACACCTGGAGGGCTCCCCATAACCCATGGTGGGATGCAGTGGACTTCAAAATCTCCAGGAAAAGCAGAGGATGGGCGCAAAAGCCTGTGGTGGTGAGGACCAAGATGTTATAAGGACTTGGAGGGGTGAAGGAACAACTGTGCTGCACCCCCGAGCAGCTTAGGGGACACCACAGCTGGGGGTTTACAGTTTTAATAAAGTGCACCTTTGGGCATAAACTGGCTCTGAGCTAGGCTTAGATGTGAAAATCAGTCATTCTTTCCTGGGTCATTGGCTTTCCTCTGGCCTGGATTAATCACTCGTGGGTTTTTCTGTTTATCCACCAGCTGTCTCAAGGGGATGGTGGGGTTGTGGTGTTTGTTTGAAGTTGATAGGCACAGCCCATTTGGCAGAGATCAGGTCACCAGGCAAAACCACGGCAAGACTTTGTACCTCTGATTATTCATAGCAATTTTCCCAGACATTATAATTACCCCTAAAAATGACCCAAAGAGGACAAAGATTGAAGCTGATTTTTACTGAGGGTGAACAATCCTATTTCCTGAATAAACTGTGTTAACCTGTTTCCCAACACAGTGGGTTGGGAACATTCTGGTTTCCAGTAAACTCAGATTTCAAGGCTATGTCAAAATGGGCAAAGAGGAACCCTGGAGCACCAATCACTGCTGTGACCAGTTCCTGAAGGGGAAAACACCTCTTGAACCACATGTTCTTGCAACATCTCTGAATCAAGAAAGGCAGGACCCAGCACAGGCTTGGAGAGCTGTGTCATGAACTTGTCTGTTCATGTCAAACTAAAGCAGACCGTGTTTATTACAGAATAATCTACAACTGATCTGTCTCCAAAGGTCAGAGCAAAGGCCGGGCAAAGGTGAAATGAGATACAAATGCTGAGATAAGGCAGATGATGCTCCTTGGAACGTGGACTGAGATCCACTGCTCAGTCAGTGCAGCATCAATCACAGCCACCTCCTTGCAGGCACAAGGCTTCTCATGTGCCAAAAAATTAAAACACCCACCTAACTTGCCTCCAGTGCAGACAGTAAACTCCCTTCTGAAGACAGCAGCTCTGCTAATATGAAGGGAATTGCTCATTTTAGAATTCTGAACAAAGCCCAGAAATTGCTGTAGTGGACATCTATGCAAACCATAGAACTTCCTGCCCTGGCTTGATCCCCACTGACAAACACCGTCCCCACTGACAAACACCATCAGTTTTCTCCACATCATAATCTTCTCTCAGCACATCCACACCTGCTCTTGCTTTTCAGCACCATCCTTACAGGATGAGCCTGTACAAAACTGGTGTTTTCCCTTTTCTTGTGCCTTTTCCCCAGCTGCTGCACAAGGGTGGGCACAGGTTTTGTTCACGAGCCATGAGTGGTGCTTTGGAAAGGGTGGCCCTTTAACTGCTTACAGTTGTGGAGTGACAGCATTTCTCTTACATAACACCTGGCCACAGACCAGCAAACAAGGTGGACTGGGCTTCTACAGCCTTCAGAGGGGACAAATTCCTGCCTTAGTTAGAAGCTGCTTCTCACCCACCGCAGGCAGCGCTTGCACTTCACAACACAGAAAGAGATATTTCAAACAAAATCTTGAATTCTGTCAAAGTTGATTCATCTGCCAGAAAAGCTCTTGTCATACAGTATGTGAATAACCTTTTCCCTTCTCTTTCCCTTTTGTAAACCAACCCTGACACCTGCTTTGGGATTTACCTTTTCATCGTAACCTGTTTTTATTTAGTTTGGTGTAGGAGCCCAGGGGCATGAGTCAATGGGAAGGCAGTTACTACTTACAACAGGGAAACCAGCTGAAATGTTAGGCAACACATGCATTAAATAACTTGAACCTTAGACAGTTCAGTGAGGCAGTTGTCTATCACATGAATGGTGTTTTTCAGATTAACAGACTTTTCTACCTTTGCCTTCCACTCCTCCTTTGTGACAGAAGGAGGGCCCCTAAATCATATGACTGGATAAAAAAGATTGCACAGTGTGAGACACTCCCATTTCCCACAGACGTGGGATAAGCACATCAAGGCAGAACACAGAGCCAATCAGAGAAGAATGGAAATGAACCTTCTGCCTTTTTTCTCTACAGAAACATGGGCCTTTATACTTCTTTTCGTGGCCCTCCTGATAGCGTGAGTAAAATATTCTTTATTGATTCTCTGCTCCTGCCATTTCTCTCTTCTTGCCATTGCTCACTTTCACGCAACTAATCTGTTGAAGAGTAGGTGTGATTTCCAGTTTTCCAGCATCTAGCCAGGCTCTGGGATGTAGCAGAGAAGTCTAAAGACTGTACAGGTGTGTGATCTTGCTCCAAGGTTTGGCGCATTCCCATCCAGTTATGAGATTGCTGCTAAGCATCAAAGGAATAATTGAATAATAATGATACATGGTTACCATCAGGGTGCTGCTTTCAGTCAGGGTCCCTGATGGATCAGGTTATTTTTCACAGACATCCAGCTGTGCCTCCCTGGCAAGCCAGCAGAGGATGACCTTGCTGCACAGGTGGAGACCAGCAAAAGGCACCAGGAAAAGAATATTCATAGGATCAGTTTTTACTCCTTCTGACTTGTTCCGTGGTGCCCAGCTGAGATTCTCCTCAGGGCACCTGGACCAGGAGGGGTCCTTTGCAGAGGTTTGATTTCCATCCCACGTCCCCCCTCACAGCCACCCATGCTGGGGGAAGGAGTGGAGCACAGAGCAATGTCAGCCACCTGCTCCTGGCTTTCCAGACAAAATCCCACGGCAGAAATGGACCCCCAGTGCTTCAGGGGAATCCTGCTAGTGAGGAAATGCTGTTCTTGGCTTTGCTGGTGCCATTCAGCTCTGCAGCAGAGCAGGGCTGGTTAAAAACCCCTTTGCTGGGACAGTGCCTCCACCAGCAGCCCCTGCAGCGAGGCTGCCCTGACAAACGGGGCAGTGTGGACAAGCCCTGAGGCAGAGGCTGAGCCCTGCCAGCCATAAACCCCAAGGACTGATGTGGTGCACACCAGCACAGCCCCTTTGTCTGCCCTGGCACCGCTGCAGCCACGGCAGCTCAGCAAGCCCAGAAAGTTTTAGCCGTATTTTTCAAATCTCTTCCTGTGATTTGGGTCACTCGAAAGCCTGTTTGGGGCTGACTCTTACAAAAAAGCCCCCAAAGCACACCAAAACAACAAAACCAAAAAAGCCACCTTCAATCTTGACCCAAACTCTCCTATTTCAGTAAGTCTGTGGCTACCTAAGATTGCTGGTCACCAGACTTGCACCTTCTGCAGGCACTTGTAATTCTATTGTGACAAAAGGGGCTAAACCCAGATCTTTGTGCTGTGATACGAGAGCTAAAATAGAAATTTCACTGCCCATTGACACAGAGAGGTTGTTTAGATGCTTCTTGACCACCTGGGGCAACACTGCTCCAGTTCATATATGAAGGAATATCAGGCATTTCTGGTTCACATCCATGGGAGGAAGAGGCAATGATTGTTCTTTGGCTTTGCACTGAATGGTCCTTTTCAGCCTGCAGAAAACCCCGACACATTTCAGTTGTAGGAGTGTTAGACTACATTTTCCTGGCCATGTTTCAAGTGGTTTAAGCCTGTTTTCTCACAGTATTTCTGGGCTTTGTAACCAGCCCAGCCTGACATTTCCTGGCCCTCCCGCACCCTGGCTACCTATAAACATTACAAATGAGAATCTACAAACATTTGATTCCTAGTACTGAATTAACCTTTGACAAAAAAGATTAAACATTGACAAACTGAGTTCTGTGAAACCTTTCTTCACCTGAACACACCCAGCTCCCCATTTTTCACCTGTCCTGTTTGGATCATAAGGTGGGATCTGCTTTTTTTGCTCTGGCAGAAACTGTGCGGCGGGGGACTGATCTCATTTGGGGTCCCCAGAATTTAAAAAAGCATTGCTAATTGTAAGGGAGACCCTCCCTAAGTCTCAACCTAGATTTTGGCTTTTCAAATAAGCGTCCCCAAGATCCTGCTTGAGCAGCTGCTGCCTCGTGGCCTGAAGAGGATCTCTGATAACATCCCCCTGCCAAACCTTGCCTGCTTTACATCCCTTCTGCAGTGAACTGCTCGCTTGGGAAGCTGCAGCTACTAACTAAAACCAAATATTTTGAGGAGCTCTTTCAACACAGCCAAAGATGAGCTTCAAAGGGCTGCAGCTCAGGCCCTTGTTGAGAAAGAGAAAGCCCCGAGGTAGGAGCAATAACTTTGGAGCTGCCAGGAAGGGTGCTTCAGAGGAAAGAAATCTGCAAGGCTGTCAATAAAATCTAAAGAGAAAACCATTAAGACGAGGCTTCCACTGAGCTAATGCTGGACTAAGGGAGGGAGAACAATAAATTAAATTGAAGTACAGTTTGACAAAAGCCCTATTTGGGACATAATTTCTGGCATTGCTTTGATTTCTCTCCAATAAAAACACGTGAGCTTGGTGTTCCTTCTTCCAGCTAGGTTTTCTGCCTCTCCTTTGGTAGGCAATGAGCTCCTCTCAGGACTTCTGCTAAAGACCAAGATGCTGTCTCCACAGGTGCTCTGGTGGAAACCATTGCTTTCACACCAAAAGGATCCCTCTGAAGCTCTATGTGAGCCTTACCATGGTTATCAAGCACTTTTTTAAAGGAGTTTTCACTTGGACTGCTTTTTTTCCACCTCTTGGATCAACCTCCTCTCCCTCACTTCCCAAGGGATGTTACTTCAGCCTCCAGGTTTAGGAGAGCTCACAGCCCCAGTGCCACAGTGATGTAACACTGCTGTCTTTTCTGTCCCACAGATATGGGACCTGGCCATTTAGTTTGTTCAAGAAGCTGGGCATTCCTGGGCCAAGACCTCTGCCTTTCTTCGGGACGAGCCTGGAATATCGCAAAGTGAGTGCCTGGAGCCCTGCTGGCTGCAGCTGCCTTTGCTGGCACAGCTGCAGCTGAGCAGATACACAGTGAGGATAAGTTATCTCCAAATGCCAGCTCCTCTGCCACGCAGGCCTTGTGCAAAGGCCAGTGTGGGATAAGGCTCAGCAGCACAGACCAAGGGGCATCCCCAAAGGAGCACTCCTGGCTGGCTGATTTCCAGCTGCCCTTTGCCAGAGCCCTGGCAAACAGCTCACTCAAAGCACACTGCACATTTATACTTCATCGTGGCTTTGGAGGGAAGGAACGCTCATAAAGCAGCTCTGAACATTAGTTTAGTGCTATTCCTCCTCACCCAGCATCTCCAACATCATCCCCTCCACTGCATCCTCTCTCAGACAACACAGCACCAACGCTGCCAGAGCTCAAGGAGCATTCGGACAACACTCTCAGACACGTGGTGGGATTTTTGGGGCTGCCCTGTGCAGGGCCAGGAGTTGGACTTGGATGCTCCTTGTGGGTCTCTTTCAATCCAAGATAGTCCATGACAATTCTTGAATTGCTTTCCACAGGGTTTCCTGGAATTCGACACTGAATGTTTCAAGAAATACGGGAAAGTCTGGGGGTGAGTATGAGCCACTGATCTCTTCTGAGAGTAAAACCAGAGTCTGTACAAAGGGGAGGAAATACTAATTAGAAAAGCTCCCTTTTCTCCACCTGCAGCCCTGACAGTCCCAACAGGATAAGAACAGCAGTGACAGGGTGCTGCTGGTGGCTTACCTGGAGCCTGGTGACACAGAACTGTGTCCCTCCCACATCATACAGAAACTATTTTGTCCAGTGCTGTGAAAAGCAGTTTAAATCTGGTAACAAAAGGCCCTCACCTGCCCCTATCAAAACCATCAGCAGAACTATTTACTTAAGCGGGATCTGGAACTGGGAGGTTGGGTTCCTCTGGTTTACCAACAGCAGAGGAATGTGGGTGACTCCTTTTGGAGCTGATCCACAGAATTCCGTGTGCTGCTGATCCCCACCTGCTGCAGTTATAGCTGTTCTGTTCTAGACATCTCCTCTCACAGCTTTTATCACTGTTGTTATAACTTGGGCTACAACCTTGCATATCCTGCATGATGCATCCACTGGCCCCTACAGCAGCTTTAAAAAACGGAGTCTGGAAAATGCGTGTTTACACAAATGGGTAAAGAGCACAAATCAGCTTAATCTACATCTGTTCCAGGAAAGCATTCAGAACTGGCAGCTTAAAAAGACAAAGACAAGGACTGAGTTTCATCTCCAAGGATGTCTCAGTGCTGTCAGCCCAAGTCTCCAGACACCCAACTCAAGAGCCTGAAAGGGGTCGAACAAGTTTTCCTTCTAATACTGTAATGTGTTTAAGTGCCTGGAAAAACACCGAGAGTCAGGGGAGGAAGTGAAGACACTTGCTTCATTTAGTATCTGGTCCTTTGAGCAACTGAGCCCTGCTCATTTCCCAGTGAATTTGGAAGGTGTTTATCCCCCTTTACCATTTACAAAACCAGATGGGAGAAGGTCTGGGAGTCCTTTTCCATCTCTATTTTCTACAATTCTGTACTCAGACAACAGAGCAACAAGGCTGGTGATGGAAGAACATTTGTTCAACACATTTTATCTCGTGGCCACCATCCAAGCCTTACACTTCAATCATCTGGGGTTATTTACCTGCCTCCTCTTCTCCCCCCACCAGGATTTACGATGGCAGACAACCCACCCTGGCTGTCACAGACCCCCAGATCATCAAATCTGTGCTGGTTAAAGACTGTTACACCACCTTCACCAACCGCAGGGTGAGAGCAGAAGCGCTGTGATCCACCACTGAGTCCAGGAAAAGGGCAGGAGGAGACAGGCATGCCAAGCATCCTTTGGGAACGAGTGGCTGCACTTTAGGGATTGCTGAGCACGACCACTGCATGTCACTGTTCCCCTGCCTTACAGCCTGGGCTGCACACACGGGCTGGCAGAGGGAGCAGACAAAGTCTGTTCTCACACCTATCTATGTATTTATGTCTATGTGGATGGATTTGGGTCTGTGAGAGCGTGCAGGAATCTGTAAGGGTGCACAGGTGCCACCAGCTGGGATGCAGGGATGGGGCATGGTGGGTACACACAGACATGCAGGTGTTGGGCTGATTGTTCTGGGGCTGGGAATGGCACCTCACAGCTGGTTTGGTGCAGGAAAGAGGATTTTTTATGGATGTGTGCCTTGAGAGAGGCTGTTGGTCAGGCCACAGCCTGCTGCCAGCAACAATGCCCCTGGAAGAGCCTGGGCAGGGGCTTGCATGCCACATTCCCACCCCTGCAGGGAGGCTGCTCTCTTTTCTGGGGTTAACACCTTCTCTTTTCCTCTGCAGCGTGTGGATCTGGTCGGGGTACTGAGAGATGCCATCACACTAGCTGAAGATGAACACTGGAAAAGGCTCCGGACTGTGCTCTCTCCAACCTTCACCAGTGGGAAACTAAAAGAGGTAAACCAGAGGAGCAGGTACAGGCTAAATCAGAGTCAGTAAGCAGAGTTTTCTGGCTGACATTATCACAGGGGTCTGATTTCTTTAGTCAGAGCCTGGCAACTCAGCTTGCCTGTTTCATTTATGCCTAACAGAAACCAGAAAAGTCTTAAAATAAAACCTGAGCAGAGAGATCTTATTTGTAAATATTCATGAAACTCCCTGTAGCCTTCATGAGCCCGTGTAAAGGAGTAAAATGTACTGTACTGAAGTGACCATGCCTGGTTTGTGTTACAGATGTTCCCTATAATGAAGCACTATGGGGAAGTTTTGGTGAAGAATGTTCGAAAGCAAGTGAAAGAGGACAGCTCAATACCTGTAAAGGAGTAAGTGGCTGCTAAGAGCAGCAGGCAGAGCAAACCTTGTTAAAAGTGCTTCATTGGCTACCAGGGTCAGCCAGGGCTCTGAAAGGAGGAATGGGACCTGCTGAAAGCCTGACTGGAAGTTTAAAAGGGGAAAATTGAATTTGGATGTTTGGAAACTTCCCAGAGGTAGATAGGAAGGAAAATGCTCCAGCACAGCTTTGTGAGTTCACAGATCCAAGATAACTCCAAGACTGGCAGAAAAACCCAGTTTTTCCTGCATACACTCAGGATCTCAGTGCAGCACCTTCTCCTTCCCCAGGACACAGAGGTTGCTGACCTCTCTGTCCCACACAGAACCGTGGGATGCTGATCCCTCACATGCCCCATTGCTGGGGGCACTGAGAGTGGCCCTGAGTGGTTTTGCCTCATCTGTGCCCTCTGTATGGGCTCGGGACAAACCCCTGTGTATTGCACCCCCAATTTCACAGAAAAATGCAGCAGGGGCAGCTGCACACCAGGAACCACAAACCAGCAAAGCTCCCCTTGAACCAAAACCCTGCAGGGGGAGGGCTTGGACAGCTTGGAACAGGGGGCTGTGCTGGGTGGAACTAAACCACTCCCAGGGCTTGTTTGAGGCAAGATGTGCTGCCACCCCTCCTCAAGAGGTTACCATGCTAAATTCCACATGCATGTCAATTCCATGTTGTTGTAAAATCCTTGGAAAAGCTGTCTGACTTCAAAGCCTGTGCAGGCTGGAAACAAAAGCTCTCTAAAAATCTATTCCCTTCTCTATAAGTGCTGTTCAGTACCATATAGCAAATTTTCTTTTCAAACCTAAGGCAGGAGGTCTTCTGAGACTTTATACTTGAATGTCACATAGACATGAGGAAAAAAATACATTCACTCAGTCCAAATATTTAACCACAGTCTGTTTTTTCGACTTTCTCTCAGCTTCTTTGGGAGTTACAGCATGGATGTGGTCACCAGCACTTCCTTTGGTGTGAACATTGACTCCATGAACAACCCCAATGACCCCTTTGTCAGAGAGATGAAAAAACTGACCAAGTTTGACTTTGCTAACCCAGTCTTCATCTTGTCAGGTAAGTGACTCCAGGTTTTGCTTGGATAACTTCCCTTGCTAGGAATGAAGGGCTACTGGCCCTTGTCTCATCATTTCCTCGTTGTGAGCTTCATGCCGAAACCCTGGGGATGAGATGGGTAAAAGCTTCCTCTACCTTTGGCATCCACAGTGCAAGAAGCTTATGAACCACCCAGAAATATCCAATTAAGTGCTGGGAAATGATTCGCAGATTGAAAAGCAAGTGAGGCTTGAGGAGAGTGCTGCTATCTGAAATGCATTTTCTGGAGGAGAGTGCTGAGTGGCGACTCTAATTAGATGCAATTTCCTCCAGTGCAATAGCTTAACAGCAATGGACCTTAAATTAAGGTTAGATACCTTGCTGAAACCCAGGGAAAGTTTGGATCTGTGCACAGAGGAGGTTCAGGTGCTGTAGGTTTCACAAATCTAGAATATCAAGATCCAGTTTCTATGAGGAAGGAAATGCTTTGAAAGGGACTTGCAAATGTTTGCCTGATCACAGCAAGGCAGTGAACAGCTCAGCCTGAACAAAGAACTCAATTTTCAATATTTCTCTTCTGAGCCTCATGCCTGTTGTGTCCAGAAGTAACCTGTCCTCAGAGCCTTAAGAATAGGAGGTGGAATATGCCTTGGACTTCTCTTAAATGAATGATTATGCCCAGCTTGGTTGTGCTTATTTGACACAAAAACTCTTCCAAGGGAATGAAACAGAGGGGAAAAAAGGTAAAGAAATTTACCTTTTCTCAGATAAAGAAATTAAAAAAGAAATAATTTCCCAGTAGCATCCACAGCTATCTGATATGAGGAGGGATTTATTTACAGAGTGCAATTTAGTTCTCTATTTGTTTTTCAGTTGTTTTCCCATTCCTTATTCCTATCATGGCCAAGATGAACGTAAACTTCTTCCCCAATGATGCTGTAGATTTTTTCATGAGATCCCTTGCCAAAATTAAGCAGGAACGTGAAAAGGAGGTTCACAAGGTGAGTGGGAATTTGAGAGCAATTGTGGCAGAAAGTACACTGAGGTGAGATATAATTAGGGTGATGATATCAAAGGTGAAGACAAAGTACAATGATTCAACAAAACCCTGAGCCTACTCAAGTGTAAACACTTCATTTTAATGCTGTCAGGAAAGCCCCACCTGACCCGTCCTGGCAGAGAAGCAGGGGGACTTTGTACATCCGTGATCTGAAGCTAAATCCAGATAAAGGCTCAGCAGAATTGGACTAAGCTTCAGTCTGCAGCACTTGTAATGAGAGAGTGAGAGACTCCCTGAAGAAGATTAGGCAGAGCATGAGAGAGTGCAGAGTAAGCAGCACACGAGCAGCAAAATCACCTTTAGGTTTGTGCCTTCCCCTCTCGCTTTTCAACAACTGCAGCTGCTTCCTGACAAAATTCTGCCTTTTAGAGTTTGGATCCCTTTCCCCAAATTCATTCAAGACACTGCTCTCCCACCCAGTGGCTTAATGATACGACAGACACGTTTCCAAAATAAAAAGCAAGCGTTATGTTTTTCAGTAAGGAAGTTGTGTGCATTTTGGGGATGCTCTCAGTCTAAAAATGTGCTTAGGCTGTGAAATCTGCTTATCTGAGCCCTCCAAGGAACTTGTCACCAAAGACTCTCCTGCTTTCCCTCTCAGGGCAGGGTAGATTTCCTGCAGCTGATGATTGAATCCCAGCACTCAGACAGCCAGGGGAACAAGGAAGCAAACCACTCATATAAAGGTAACAACACCCAAATCCTCATCATGAGTACGGGGGCAGTGGGAGCGAGGAGAATATGGGAGGTGTTTGTGTCACCATCCTCTTCACTGACCAGCTCCACATGGAACTCTGTCTCCTGGTGCCAGCACCAGGGCTAAAATCCCTTTCCAGGCAGCTGGACTGCCATGCCAGTTATTTATCCTCAGGAAAATCACCTGCCTCCTCTATAAAATGAATTTTTGCAGGCAGGTAGAGCAGTTATAAAAGCATTATCAGAAAACAAATTCAACAAACCTGCCTTGACACCAGCTGCTGCTGCCTGGTCCTTGCTGAGACCATCAACCAACACTGCTTTTCTCATCTCCCCACAGCCCTGACTGACATGGAGGTCCTGTCCCAGGCATTCATCTTCATCTTTGCGGGGTATGAGCCCACCAGCAACACCCTGGGTTTCCTGGCCTACGAGCTGGCCCTGCACCCTGATGTGCAGGAAAAGGTGCTGCAGGAGATTGACACAGTCCTGCCCAACAAGGTAAGGGGGACCCTGAGTGATGGCAGGACTCGCTGACCCTACTGCCTGCCTGGGTCAGTCAGGACAATGAGAAATCTTTAGCTCCTAAACGCCATGGATTTTCCAAGAGCGCTGGGAGACACACACTGAGACAACTCAGCCCTGCAGTGATTTTCTTTCAGCAGCTGGAACCTTCCAGCCACCCCAGCTGCTCAAACCCATTTGCCACACTCTGCACCCATGCACAAGAGGCTGTGGATTTCCAGGCATTTCCATAAGTCAAGGGTGGAAAAATGAACCAAATCGCTCAATTTCTACCTTGCATTTTGTCCTTCAGTGAGTCAGATTTGGGGCACTGGGCGTTGGGAATACTCTGGTTCCCACAGTCATTTTAGGACAATCCAGTTCTGATGCCAACATACCTGGTCACCTTCCCCGTTGTCCTGCAGGCTCCTCTCACATACGAAGCAATTATGAAATTGGAATATCTTGACATGACAGTGAATGAAACCCTGAGGGTCTATCCCCTCGGGGGGAGGATTGAGAGAACCTGCAAGCAAGACGTGGAGATAAACGGAGTGACCATTCCCAAAGGAGTCGTGGTCACAATCCCACCCTACATCCTGCACCAGAACCCCGACTACTGGCCCAACCCAGAGGAGTTCAGGCCAGAAAGGTACAAAAAAGCTTAATGAGAGGGAAGAAATATCACACTTCTTCCTCAGTAATTAAGCATTAATCTCTGATTAGCTTCCTAATGGTGTTCTTCCTATCTTTTTGCAAACAATACGGATGAGAAATTGCAGGCTCGTGGGAATGTCATTTTAGAAGAAAATGAGCTTTGTGCTTAAAGCAGGGTTTCAAACAACATAATCTTATTGGGAGAATACCACCCATACCTCACAGGATCTTGCACCCAGTTTTTAAGCTTCCAAAGAGGGGGTAAATGTGGAATTTTTGTAACTGTTGGCCATCCTCTCTATAATCCTTCTTGTTGAACCTGTTCCCTTCATACAAGCTTCATGCCAGACTCGATCCTTCCAGAATTGCCTTCCCTCCTTGTTTTCAAGGTTAACCTTCCCTAGATGGTTATTTTTCTAACTGATACCTACTTCTGATTCCCAGAGAAACTGAAGCCATAGGCTACTCCTAACCAAAAAAACTTCTGGTTCTTCTCTCTCTAAATACCAGAGACAGGAAAGATCTGTCACTGTGGGATGGGATGCTGCCTGGATTTTCACCTTGCTTCCAAATTCTACTAATCTGGATGGACAGAATTAAAATCAAACCCTCAAGTGGGACCCCAGCCTGTCCTGGGCAAGGGCTTGGACACAGCACTTGATTTCTGGGGTACCCTGAGACGCTTTAGGAAAAACCGAAACCAGGCTCTGCAGGGCACCAGTGAGAGATCCCTGGATAGATATGTAGGTTTTGTGGTTTTGCTGCCTTCATTTCTTTTTCCCCAACCATCCTCCAGGTTCAGTAAGGAGAACAAGGAGTCCATAGACCCGTACACATACCTGCCCTTCGGGGCTGGTCCCAGGAACTGCATCGGGATGAGGTTTGCTCTCCTGACTCTGAAAGTTGCCATCGTCTCCCTGCTGCAGCATTTCACCTTCCAGACCTGCAAAGAGACTCAGGTGAGGAGCAGGTGGATGTTACAGCAACACACTAGATTGACTACACGCACTCTGACTTGAGTTCGACTAAGAGGACTAACTTTATTACATCACAGACTCCATATATATAGTATAGCAAGCAGACCAAGTGATTGGCAAGTAAGGTTACCACCTCTCCGATCACATTGGTCAAGACAGGTGTCAATCAAGAGAACTCTACCCCTATGAAAGAATGTAAACATCCATATTGTTTACAGAAAAGCGTGAGAAAGGAATTTCTCAAAGTTAAAACATCAGAAGGCTGAAAGAACATGGCAACATGTGGAGGCTCGAGGCTGGCACGGCTGGAGCTGGGTGCCAACACCAGACACTTTGTGCGTCAGGCACTATGGATCCAGTCGTGCCTGAACCTTTCACCTCTGCATATTTAACTTCTCCATCTCCACCTGTGATTTCCCTCTCACTGTTGCAGATCCCGATCAAACTGACTTCAGTGGGGCTTTTATTACCAGAGAAGCCAATTATTCTGAAGTTGGTGCCCCGGACCAGCACTGAGGCTGCCAAGAACTGAAACCCAGCATCCAGGGACTGCCATGCTAACAGAGGGATCACACATCACAGGAAACAGGATCACACATACAGACACAGAAAAGCAGCTCCAGTTAATTCTGGAAGCAATTACTTTATATTTACTAATAAACATAGCTGTCAGAAATGTGACGTGGATCACTGGGCAGTGACAATACACAGTCCCCTTAATTTTGATTGCAAAACAAGAAATAAATCCAAATGAGAAGCTGATCATCCACTTCTAAGGGGACTTCTCCATCTGGAGGGAAGGAATTACTGCCACATCCAAGAAAAACAAGGTGTGATGGAAATTCAAACTGCCAGACCTCACCGGGCAGGGACGGGTGCTGTTCTTCTGGGTGTATTGATGCTTGAAATTTCGTGTGTTCTAATTGAGACGACTGGTGTGAGACCACACATCCTAGTTACCAACCCTCTCCTGTGCCATGTGTTAATTAAACTAAAGTGTGTACAAATACTGTCATTAAAAATGTTTGAGAGCTGCTCTGTGTTGTGTACAGCGGCTGATCACTTCCTATTTAAAACCCCTATTCAGCCTCAACCCTTGAAATCATCCATGTACATTGCTTTCCACTTAATTTAATGAATCTGATCCTTCATTTAACGCCATCAAACCCTCCCATTTGTACGGTATTTTACACACACTCCAGCGCCCACCTCTCACTTTGATTAATAGGTTGCCTTCAGTTCAGCATTGGCCAACCCTTTGCCATGCTGGAGTGACAGAGGATGGGTTAGAGAGGGCAGCAGCTCCCAGGAGGAGAGGACAGCCCTGCAGGAGAGCCAGTGCTCCTGGAGGAATGGTCTGCACCCAGCCTGGAGCTGAGCCTTTCCTCCCAGAGCCATGGGTGGGGTGGAATCATTGCTTGTGGTGGGGTTTTAGGTGCTTTGAGCTGCTCCTGTCATCAGCAGGATGCTCTGACCCCATGCCTGACCATTTAAACAGGGAATATCAAAAAGCAGCTGGGAGGTTCTCCCAGGTCCGAGTTTCACACCCCAGTAAATTGTGCTGGTCTTGACACCTACCAACCAAAACAGATATTATTGAAATGGGAAGTTTCTACAAGAGCTTCAAATCAAATCAATTCATCCCCTAACTTTCTCCTGGCACCCTTCATTCCAAGGCATTATTTGCTGGATTTTTCTCCTGTGGCAATGTGCTTTTCTCTTTAGTCTACCAGACAAAACTGCAACATGACCCAATGCTGCAATCCCACGTAGTACAAATTGATTCAACAATTCAGGTCCATTCCTTACCAATGAACATTCAGGGGTTTGGGAGTGGATTCCTCCCCACTGGAAATCCCCAAATCTAAGCTGTCCATTTTTCTGGAAGAAACAGCAACACTCACCAGGCTCTAATTCAAGAGTAAGCAGCTTGTGCTGTCCCAAAAGGCAGATAAAACAATTATAGTGTTCCCTTCTGATTCATCATCTGTGATAGACTGTCTGGGTTGTGCTGTGCACACAGCAAGGCTCTGAGGAGTGCTGCCAATGAGGCCCTGCCTCAGTTTAATCTGTTGCCCATCTCTGACCAGGGGTTAGAAACCATCCCTGGAAGAGCTGGGCCTGTGTGACTGACATTGATGCTGCAGTGGCTGTGATGGGGAGAGTGCAATGCGTGGACAAATCAGTTTAAAAAAGGCATTTTTCTGTAGAAAATCCAGAGACAGGCAAAACTAAGGAAAAGGACAGAAAGAAGAAGCTATCATCAAAGCAGCAAATCACTGGTGTGCCAAAGAGCTGCACTGAAGTTATGAAAAGTCCTTTTGGCACCTGATGAGCAAAGCCAGGTGCCTTTGCAGGGTGCCCAGAAGCACAAAGGGTTAATCCAGCCACACCCCAGGCCAGGCAGTTCCTTCCCTGCACGGGGCTCTCCGGGAATGAAGTCATTAAGTGCAACTGTACAGATCATTCTTCCAAATGTGAAAAATGTGACTAATTTTCCGGCTTCAGCCAATTATGACCTGCCAGGACTATCATAACAGCCCATAAATAATGTGTAACAAAATCATGGTAATGAGTCTTCCAGAAGAAAATTAGATCCTCCGTGTCTTAACTCCATAAAATTACTCTGCTTTTAAGGGCTGCCTCCATCATTCCCAGCACTTCCCAGTGCTTTGCTGGTCACCCCTCAGAAGTGACTTGGCCAGGAGTCTGCTGGTCCTGGGCATCCATCAGGGTTCACTGATTTGGCTGTTTCCACTTTAAATCAGGCATAGCACTGCTTAACTGACCTCTTGAATGGTTTTTGCTGATAAAACATTTCTTTTATCTGGACTCCTTGCTGATTCATAAAGTCACAGAATCTTTATGGTTGGAACAGGCCTCTAAGGTCATCAAATCCAGCCATTAACCCACCACCACGCTCACCACTCAGTCATATAAACTATGTCCCCAAGTGCCACAAACACTTTCTTTGAACACTTCCAGGGATGGTGATTCCATCTCTGCCCTGTTCCAGTGCTTGAGCACTGTTTCTTGACAGAAACGTTCACATATCCTTGGCAGGCCTGGGACATTGAATTGTCCCAAAGTTGCTGGGTCTCATCAGAGGAGAGAAAACAGTGTAAGGTAGAAATGAATTGTGGAGACACTTCTGTTTCTCTTCCTCACCTAAGTCCCGCCAAAGCCCAAGTAAGAAGGAAAAAAGAACGAAGGAAATTGTTTCATCATCATCACTTTAAATCACATATGGTTTTCTCAAAGGCTTTACAGCCTTGTCTCAGAGAAGCTATTTTCACATCACTGCAGTGTAACAGACTCACACCCAGGGAAACACCAGCATCACTCAGGAGCTTCTGTAAATATGCAGAAATATATTCCCCTTAGCACAGAAAGGACCTTTCCACAGGAGGTTTGTATGCCATGGGCTGAGAACTGTTATTGCATCAGTCCTGGTGAAAGACAAAAGGTGGTTTTAAGTGGGGAGATTTGTTTTCTGTTTCCCAGTTAACCACAGCAGAGTCACCCTCACTCCTAACTTGGCTAAATGATGTAATGCTTCCAGTTGATTGCAACTACCAAACGGGTGTTATGAAAAACAGGTTTCCTGCTTACAGTGAGGGAATGTTTCATGTGCTTCACCAAATCAGTGAGGAGGGATTTCAACACCAGGCTGAGCCCTGACAGGGAGAAGAATGGTCTGGCTATTAGCAAACTAAGTGTCCCCAAAGTATTGAAGTCTTTTGCAATTCTGCTGTGCCTTTAAAGTGAAAAATGAAACATTTCCAGGCATATTTCACCTGAAAGGAAGAACAGGCAGCGTTGCTCCTTTTACCTCTCCTGAGGCACAGTTTCTCTGGCATCAGGAGCCTGCAAGTCAAGGGACACAAGTGGAAAAGGCAGCACAGGCAGGACTGGGATTGATCTCAGCCCCTTCTTCCTCTCTCCATCTCCCTGGTAGAAGTAACCAGCCAGCGTGGGGAATTACCAGATAGATTGGAAACATGGAAAACCTGTAGCTGAATTTATGCAACGGCATCACTTTTCTCTGCTGTAATGGAGAGAACTGGACATATTGAATTGCTCACCACACAGATATGGAATTTTGAAAGTCCTTACTGTTGCACAAATGTTGACAGGATATTTTATTTACTGCATCATTAAAGGTTAAAGAGATTCATTCTCCGAAGGATTCATTTTTTCAACTCTTAATATCAATTAAAGCTAATTTTGGCTCTAACTAATGATTAACATAAAATATGGAAAAAGCTCTAACTGAGCATTTCTGTTCATTACTCCAGTTCTCTTGTATTGCTGGGGCACTTTATAGGTACTGCTGCAGCATTGTATCACCCATGACACAGATAATTTTCCCCTCCAAGGTTTTGTTTTGTTCATGAAAATGTTGCAGATATGCTCAAAGTACCTTTGATGATTTGGATCAAAATTTTGATTTAACCATTTTGTAGCTGATGATCAGGGATGTTCTCCATGGGCTTCCCTGCACGGTTGGGTACAATGTCTGGATACAAATGTACCTTGTTCCAGGGCCTGCAGCTTCCTTATCATTAATATATCTAATAAAGAAGCCCACTCTGAGGTACTTGTGCAGCCACAAGTTTGCAAATGGAGTGGGGAAGACACTCTAACTGTCCAAGGGAAAATGAAAAACCTTGCCTGCCACTTATGAAGTGAAGCCAGTCCAGCACAGCTGGATGCATTTACCCATCTTTACTTGGCAAAATACTGATTCCATCCACACAGCATGGAGAGCCCAGGAAAATGAGCTACAGTTCCTCTCCTGGACTGTGTCAGGGCTTTGTGCAGCCCAGCTGAGGGGGCACAGGTGCCACACCACAGCTCCCCCATCCTGGGGCTGTCCAGATGGTTTTGCTTTGAAATTGGAGGTGGTAAAAATAGAAAAGACTTTTGGGAAATAGAGCACAAAGACAAACCCCCAACACAGCCAGCACAGTCTTGCACTAACTTGCCACTAGCTTGTCTAACCTTTTCAGGACTTGTCTACTTGTGTCCTAATTTTAGGCTATTTATTGTTAACAAGCACTAATCTGGGATCAATCAGTATCCAAAGGTCACAGCAAAGCCAGAGGGAAGGCTAGGAGTGGTACAGATGCTCTGAGGAAGGTCAGCTGCTGCCACTCAGGCTGCTCTCGGGGGTAACCACACATCAATCACCCCACCAGCAGCCTGAGCCACATCCAGAGGAGCCAGCAGATGTCTGGTGCTCCCAGTGATTGTAACAGGCTCCAGTGGAAATCTGCAGGATGTACAGGTGGGAAAAATGCATTTGGAGATGCTCCTTGCTGAGAAGGGGAGCGTTTCCCATGCTGGCTGTCGCACTCCTGTGCCCAGTGCAGCTCTGGCCCAGGGCTCTGCACTGAGCTACAGGCGTCTCAGACAGGCCACTGAACAAACTACTCTTATTTTTCCTCACCTTTTCAAGGCTGCAAGTGGCTTCCTCCTTCCCCCTCCTGCATTTTCGTGTTTAGTGCTCAGTGACTGGAATTCATTCGGCTGGGAGGAAGTGAAACCGCTCTCCTAAGTGGAAGAGCCACCTAATAAAGTTTTAATGGAAGATATCATTTCTAATCTTTACATTACATTAAAAGCCAGCCGGGAAATGAAAGCCCAGGAGGGTTGGGAGTGTTGGAAACACTCAGCAAGACAGCCTTATCTTCAGGGAGTTCACAGCATCAGTGTTGCCCTAAGGAACAGAATTTGCAGCAGGCAGAGAGCCGGGGCTGTTACAGACTTGCAGCCACATGTAGACATGTGTATTTGTGTGCATATCCACACACCCAAAGGGCAGAAGGATATCTTAGCCTTTGGACAGACTCTCCAAATCCAGCTGAGATATCCAGCTGGGAGTGTCTGAGGGGATAAGCTTGGAGCCCAGGCCATGGAGCATTTACCTGCTCTGCACCACCAAGGTGCTCATTTAAACACTAAAACCACTGCCATCTTCAGGGTTTTTTTGTGAGTTACATAGAATTGGTCAGTTTGGGCTCTTCAATAACCCACAACCTGAATTTAAGAAACCTTCCCACCACCAGTTCCTTGCTGTGCTGAACACCCCTGCAACAACAGTAGGAGCAGTTACAGAAATCTGTT
This sequence comes from Nicator chloris, assembly GCA_013400495.1. Taxonomy (NCBI): domain Eukaryota; kingdom Metazoa; phylum Chordata; class Aves; order Passeriformes; family Pycnonotidae; genus Nicator; species Nicator chloris. The sequence continues at coordinate 62,266 of WAAE01006950.1, forward strand.
TCCAGGAGCAATAGCAGAACTGAGCAGTTCTCAGGCTCCCTGGGGAGGGACAGAAACATTCAAGCACATATCAGAAAGACAATTAAAATGGGGCAAAAGAGTACCGTGTATTTCTGAAACACTGGCCTTCCAGTTTAAAAACCTTGCAAGTTTTGGTTGGCTGAAAGGGATCACATTTAGTGACTGATGTTCCTTCTCCCAGGTAACAAGGGATAGGTCAAGAGAAAACAGCATCAAGTTGCTCCAGAGGAGGTTTAGGTTGGATATTAGGGAAAATGTCTTCATGGAAAGGGTTGTCAAGCATTGGATCAGGCTGCTCAGAGAAGTGGTGAAGTCACCATCCCTGGAAATGTTGAAAAACTCTGTAGATGTGGCACTTGGGGACATGGTTCAGTGCTGGGCTTGATCTTAGAGGTCTTTTCCAACCTAATCAATTCATGATTCTACAACCACCAGCAAGAGTGAAACACATTCAAAAGCTGTTTTAAAGTAGCAAAAGCCAAACTTCAAAAAATGCCAGAGTACAAATCTTCTCAGGGGCCCAGCAGGCCCCAAGGTGGCAGCAATGAAGTTTCTGCAACAAGAACTGAGAGCTGCCAAAGACAGGTACCTGCCAGCGTGTCCAAGCAGCAGCTGCCCCAGGGAGGTGCTCAGACCCTCTGCTGAGCTGACCCTGCTCTAAGGACAGCGAGAACAATGAGAAATTAAATTGCTCTGTCACGAACCCCAGCACACAGCAACTTCTGGCACAGCTTTGGCTTGTTTATTATAAAGCCTTGTTGGCTTTGTGTTGGGTTTTCTGCCTTCTCTCTGCTTGCTGGCAGCAGCTCCAGAGAAGATCTTTGGAATTTTGCTACAAGTTTCAGGTATTGGTTTCCTTTGCAGCACCTGCTCCTTTGTAAGGAGTTAGGAGCTCCCTCCCTAAACACACCACAGCTGCACAGCTCATTATTTGCCACATGTATTATAGAATCACCAACACGTTGGAGGTTTAAACCTTCTTGTCTCTTGCCCATCTCTGAAGTGGCTCCCAGGTGGGGTTTGGGCACCAGCAGCTGGCCCTGCTGGGCTGCTCTGCCCCAGGGGAACATTGCTGTTCTCCCAATCACCTCTGGAGCCACAAGGAAGGAAAACAAACCCATGGATCAGCTTCTCCTCACTGCTCCTACTCACAGCTGAAAGAGCAATGCAGGGAAGAATCTGAGTGGGATTCACATGTGCTTCCATCCCAGGGCAGCCTGATCCCCAAAGCCCTGAGCTTTCCCTGACAAAATTCTGCCGAAATCATCCATTTGGGTATTCATCTTTCACCTGTAATTTCATTTTCAATTCCTTTTTTTTTTTTTTTTTTTTTGTCGGGGTTGCTGGACTTCAACCAAAATTGCTTTCAGAAATCTGAGAAATGGGAGAAGGGCTGTTTTCCATGGAACACCTCACTGCAGCCCATGCCTCAGTCCCAGGGCTGATCCCTGGGGAGGGTCTGGCAGAGGAAGCAATCTGGACTGCACATCATGGACCTGCCAAGTGAGAACCCCAAAATGTTCAAGTTTGATGTCTCCCACCGAAAATCAGTAAATAAAAAAAATCTGATTTGGGGATAAGCAGGATCTGAGATTTTTTTTTTTTATCATTCAGGTGGTTTCTCAATTAATGGTTTGTAGAATAGAGTGGGTACAACCAATGCTGGGAAGAGGGAGCAACAGCTGAGCCAGGAGAAAAGATTTGAAGCCTCAAACACACCACAGGCAGTGGGTGGGCTTTTTGAATAAGGAGGAAATTCATTAACTCTGTGTCAAAGATCACACAGAATTTAACGAAAATCTTAAGTAAAAGATGCCAAGTGTTCCTGAGGAGGCCTCCTGGATCTTTCCTTGCAGATCTGCAAAGAAATGTGAAGGAAATGCTCCACTTTCAGTACCATACTGTGAGATTAAATGTTATCCTGCTACACATTCTTTTTTTATAGCCCACTTTCTATTTTTATTCCTGTTCTGCTGTGGAAGTGTTTGCTAATAATATATGATAGGATGCTTTGTCATGAAAAAACCTTGTATCGTTTATCTGTTTCTGAAAAAAGAAATTCTCAGTACAAATCTAATAAGGGGAAAAATCCTATTCTAGCTCCTGTTGGAGGGAAGGGATTGATTTATGGAGAGAGATGAAAAGCACTAAGTATGTATTGCTTGGCAAAATGAGGAATTGTAGAGAACTGTCTTTATGCATTTGAAGGGTGTAAACATCAAAGAGGCAGAAGAGCTATTTAGAGCATTAGGAGGAGGCACATCTAGGAGACAAGAGCTGAAATTAAATGAACATCCTTAACTTAAAAATCATACTTCTGCCTGCAAATCTATTTCCTGGTATTATTACGTGCAGCACTCTAATGAGTATAAATGAGGCTTATAGAAAAAAACACCTAATCTATTTTTCATATCGGATCAGCAGAATTCCTGTAGCGATTATAAAGCCCAGATCCAGCACCTAATCCAGAAATTCTGGGAGAAGAGCATCCTTTAAGCCTCCTCCACCACCTTCCTATTGCCCACCAAATGCTGATCAGTACAATGGGTCACATTCCCACCCCCAGGCTGCAGCCTGTGTGGTCAGACTTGTGGGGCTGTGTGGGTTGAACAGCTTTTACTGCAGCCACAGCAGAATTCTGATCCTGAACAACCCTTCTGAGAAACAGGAGCGTCCTTGCTCACGCCCCGCAGGAAACCCATCACTGATCCTGCAGGATGCCCAAACCTGTCTGCTTGGAATTCAGTTAGCTGCCCACAGAGCTGAGCTAAAGCACCAGAGGAAAGGCTCTGTAGGAAATCAGGGCCTTTGCTCCCCTCCAGACTTTGCAGGACGCGCCAAAACCGCCGGAGCCACACGTGGCCTGAGAGCCCACAGAGACCTCAAGGACAAAGCTTTGCTCTCCCACCTCAAGGATGAGGTTTTGGAGTAAGCAGAGGTCAAGGACAGAGTTTTGCTCTCTGTGAGTCTCATTTTGGCCTCCTAGGCTACTGCTAGTTCTCTGAGGCAGCAGCAAAGCTTTGAAGAGATAAGTTTTTCTCAAAGCATACCATGGAAAAGGTGAGAAGAAAAAATGTAAATAATTTTGCAACTAGAACTTGTTCATATAGTAGTGTTGTTTCTAATTAGCCAATCATAGTAATAGAGTACTGAACAATGGACCAATCATGTCCAGTTGTGTGTGAACCTACAAATAGGGGTTCGTTTGTTAATAAAGTCAGAGTTCTTCAACTTTAGAGAAGTTGGGTTTGTGTCGTTTGTCCACGTGGCAACAGCAACAGCTCTCCTTTCCACCAGGCTCTGCCAGCCCCTTTGCCCACCTGGGGGTGGGATGGCAGCAGAGCCATGGCAGGCTCCAGCTGAGCTGACCCTCAGCCTGGCAGGGTCTGCACATCCATATGGATGTGCCGGGATAATTGGAAATGGCATGCAGGAGGCATGTGCAGGAGGCTCACAGCTGAAATACATCACTTGGTTACACACCTCCCTTCTGATTCCTACCAGCCAGCCCAGGATAACAAGGCCTGTCCCCCTCTGTGCCTTTTCCCAGCAGCATTTCACAGGTGACACATGCTGGAGGTGGCAGGAGAGGGCTCGCCGCTCTCAGCCTCCTCAGAGAAATCCTCAAATCCTTCCAGGATTACAGACACCTTTTATATTATTTTTTTCTGCCTAGATTTTTAGTCTAAGGGTGAGACTGCAGTCCCATATTAGGCATTAAAGTGAAGTAAAGGAGGTGCTTTCTGTGCTCCCTCCCTTCACCAGCAGGAAAAGAGGTAAAACCCAGGGGAACAGAGGCAACAAAATTGCTAAGTCAGAGCACAGAGGCCATGCAGGCTGTGACTTCCCAAAACATCCTGATCCCTTCAGTCAGAAACCACTTCATCATCAAACACAGCATTTCATGTGCATAAATAAAAAGGAAGAGAAATGATTGCAATAAGCTTCTGATAATAGCCAAGGTTCGCAACTGAATCCGTGATATTTTAACAGAAAGCATATATTAATGTAAAATAAACATGATGCCTGTGAATGACAGGCTCTGATTTACATTCCTGATGTTTCCAGCCCTACAGCATCATAAGAGCATTGTAATGAAAACTGTTCAGCAGCAAATAGGAAAGGATGGATCTCTGTGGGCAAGAAGGGAATTACGCTGCTTCCCGCGCCCCTGCCTGGGGCCACCAAGGTCCCACGGTTGTTCACAGCCAGAAACATCAGCTCCTGAAGGGATGGAGTTTCTGATGCAGTCACAGCTCTGTGCAAAGCCTGAGTAGCTGAGGAAAGCTTACCCAAACTGCAGGGCAGCAGCTGTGGTGCCCAGACAGGGGCAGGGCTGTCCCGACCCCTCCCTGGACACTCACTCCCACTCTGCGGCCTTTGCAGCAAACTCACAAAGCACAAGCCACAAACCCAAAAAATCAAAATAACATCTTACCATGTTGAGGGAAAGGCCACGTTCCTCAGGTGGGTGATGGGGATCCATGGTAAGGCATGGTCGTGCTTTCACTGGAGACCTGCACATCTCCAGCTGAGCTCAGGAGAGGATTGGCACAGCCAGGCTGAGCTTAAATGGGCTCTGGGCTCAGGGGTGGGGTGTAGAGTCCAGGTGAGGCTGGGCAAGGTCTGCCTGTCCCCACCCAGGAGGCCCTGGTCCATCCTCAGCTGGAGGAAATCCCTGCCTGACAGTTCAGGGCCTGTCTAGTGGAGGTCTGAGGGTTTCCAAGTTTGGAATAAATCCCAAAGAATCAAGGGATGCACAGTACAGGTGCTGACCACCCACTGACTGACACCCAGCCCGTCCCCAGCAGCCACCGGTGACTCCCAGCCAGGTCCCCCAGTTGATACACTGAGCATGGTGCCCCAAGGCAGGAATATCCCTTTGGCCACTTTGGGTCACCTCTCCTGGCCATGGAAGGCAGAGCATGAGACACTGAAAAGTCCTGGACTCGGGGTAAGGTCCCCTCAGCAACACCTCAGCCATCGGTGTCACCAGCACTGCTCTCACACTGAACCCAAAGCACTGAAACAGCCACTCAAGAGAAAATTAACTCTATCCCAGCTAAACCAGGACAGCTTCCTCTGTCCTTTCATGTCCCCTGAAGCACCATGCTGTCCCTGCGGGCTCCCACCAGCTGGGGCAGGAACTGGAGCAGAAAGGCAGTAACCTGCAGGAGAAGCTGCCACAGGAGCCACCCTGCTGAGAGATCCCTGCTGCCCCAGGAGATGATGCACCATGCCAGGGCATGTGGCTCTCTGAGGGAGACATGAGTCCATTTATTTCAGGAGTGAATTTGGCCTCGGGCTGGAGCTGTTTAGACTAAAGTTGGACACGGTGACCTGTGGAAAGCACTTGTTCAGCACCTGGGTCAGTTGAGAGCCCAATCTGCAAACAGTAAAATCTGGATGCTCTACCAACCAGAACGTGTCCAAACATTGTCAGAGATTTCTGGTGAGGTTGGAATTTTCCTGTCTCTTAATGGAGTTTCATTCTCAGGGCACTGTATCTGTTTCACAACACATTTCACTGTCTCCTACATCAACATCCGTTCCTTAGTCCTTCCCTTGAAAGGGTGAATGTGAACAAACTCCCTAAAATATCCAAAGTTCTTCTTGTGGTCAGTTATTAAAGCCAAGGCACAAGAAACATGCTCAGAGGTGAGGAGGTCACAGCAGAGAAAGGAAACTCTGGGAGCACCCAGCAGAGAAGAAAAGCTAGAAGAAGAAGGTGTGAAAGACTTCCTTGTGCTGGAAGCCCATGGAGATCAGTGCATCTCATGCACCCAGACCAAAAAATCCACTACAGTACGGCCAAAACAAGGGGAGGCTAATGAATGAAGCCATTACAGGTGACAGGGGACACAGACACAAAGCAGAGGAGTTGAAGTGTTGCTTAATGACTCGTGTGGACGTGTAGGAGAAGGTGGAGACAAAACATCCCAATCCCTGTCAGCTCCTAATGGGTACAAAATGCTCACTGAAAACCCAGCAGAAGGTCACTGGCCCCTGGGGAGTACAAGGAGGATGCAGCAGCCGGAACCCCTTGTGCTCTGTGTCACCACAAGTAGCCCTGAGCCACCTCTGGACACATTTGGTGCTTGGGAACACGTGAGGCTTCAGATAGTGCAATCAGGTTTGTTTGACAAGTTGACCTTCCACCCCTGCAGTGTCCCCAGCTGGGGCTGGCCCCACTGCCTGGGCCATGCTGGAGCATTAATTGCTGCCCAGGAAATGTGGGATGGGGCTTTTGGAAGTTCACTCCCCTCTTTTAGTCTCCCCATCTCCTTTAACTGTGAACTTGTGGGATGAGGTGCTGTGGCAGGGCTGTCTGGGATGGCTTTGCTTCCCAAAGCTCTGCTCAGAAATCCTGGCAGGAATGGCCCTGTGGCACAGCAGTGGGAGGCTGCTGCCTTTCTCTGCCCAGGGTTTCTTCAACTTGCCAATAAACTCTATGGGCTCAAAGATGAGTCAGGAAGGTAAGAAACAAGATCCTCATCTAAAGGCAACATCACAAAAGGCTTTCCTATCCCCAGGCTCCTGGAGGGAGGGGGCAGGTCTGTGATTATTCACACATCAGGAGTGCAGAGAGGCTGTTCCTGTGCATTGTGTGTGTACTTCTGCATGAGAAATCCTTAAAAGAGGAGTAATTACAGAAAAACTTGTCTAGTAACTGCAAGAAAGAGCAGGAAAGAATAAGCAGGTATGCCACTGCCTGGGGTACATCAATCAGAGCAGGGCAGTGGAATATGAGCAACTGCATCAACTCTTCCTAGGGGCTGCCTATTTGCAAATTGCATTTCTCAGCAATGTTGAGGAACACTCCCCCTTCTCTCAAAGCACAGATGAGAGCAGGGCTCCTGTGAGGTCTCTTTTCCTCATCTCTTCTCACACCTCCCCACGCATCAGGGAACTGCTCCCTGCTTTGGGACCTACTGCTCACAGCCCACCTCACACAGGTCAGGCTCTTCCCACAGGACCAAACTCATTGCTCTGGTAAAATTCTGGCCTCTGCTTTGGCAACAATGGGGTAGCTGGAGATCCAAACACAACCATTTGCCTTTTTAACCCCATTCCAGTCTTGTAATTCATAAATCTTGTACAGATTTACGCTGTTTGGGGGCAGGAGGATGTGAGGAATACTCTCCATGGAGCAGCAGAGCTGTGCTGCGTTCCTCCATCCCTCAGACCAAAAATGTTTCACCAACTGATTTAATTACACGAAGCTTATGCTGGAGTTATAGAGGGATTATCTGAGTTTTATCATGGTTATTAGAGGAAATGATTATATTGTTACTATTACAGAGTTACAAAAAGTAAAGAGGAATCACAGGAAACTTGGCAAGGGCTCATTAGCAGTGTGGTAGTGTCTGCAGAAGCTAATTAAAAATGTCTATACCTCATAATAACCATTTATCTCATCAGAGCCTCCATTCCTTACGTCTCTTTCTGTGGACAGAGTGAGGGGGAATGATCTCTGCTCGCTGGTGAATGCACACACAGCAATACATCTGAGCTTGGCACAGTACAAATGGCTTTGTTCCGGGATGTGAAGCCACCAGCGCTGCTCTTGCCTGCCTGAGCTGGGGCTGGCTGTCCTTGCCTTGCTCACAAGGACACAGAGATGCTCAGGGACCTCCTGAGAGTCGCTTCAAGAAAAATCTCAGCCAACCATCACATGCTGGGTGTGAGAGGATGGAGACAGCGAGCCTGGAGGAGGTGCTGGATGGGAGGCATGGAATCAGCATTAAAGCAGCACAATGGCACCAGTGTTTGTGTTTGCTGTGCCCAAAGTCCTGCAGAAGCCACTGGTACCTCTGGTGGCTCAGCAAAACTCTGGTCTGAGTCGCTGAGCAGGCGGGCAGGATTTCCTCAGACATCTGTATCTCCTCTGTCACATCACTCCTTCTTCAGGCCTCCAAAGCAAACAGAAAAATGACACAGCCCCCAGTTAATCTGTGTTATCTGGAAGAAGAAATCAAGGTGAAGTTCAGTTTGTCAACAGGGGTGTGAGTGCTGACAGGAGATGGATCGGAACAGGTGAATGCCAGCTGTACTTTTACCCGACAAGTCATTTCTCACACAATGCCTGGATGCTGATGGATATTTCTGGAGATGATGCTTGATAAGCTTGTTTTGGATTGGAGTTTGAGTTGAAGGGGTCTGTAGGGAAAGCAGAGGAATAAATCCCAAACGCCATGGTGGTTGTGACACCATTTTCTGTTCTGCCCCTTGGTCCTGGCCAGCACAGAGGAGACAGAGCTGAGAGGCAGAGCCAGCCCACCTCATTCTCCAGGGAGAGGAAGGTGCTTCCACTTCTTAGCCCATCCAAAATATCAGTCCCTTGGATATAAATTCCTCATCAGGTTTAATCTTTGTACACATATGCAGTAAAGCAGAAGGAGTGGCTGCTTAATAACGAAATCCTTGAGACCATCCCAGGTGAAGTCAGAGATCAAATCCCTCTCAGCAGCACTGAGATGATGCTTTCCATGACAGCAAGGACCAAGTCTGAAACCCACTGGCCTCCAACACAACCTGGCTGGACCTCAGTGGTCAGAGATGCTGCTCCTCCTTGCTAGAGTTCACAATCTCTTGCCCAACTAAAGGCTCTCCCCAGATCTCTGCTTGACACCAGCTGACCAAGGTTTTGCTGTGTCTCTCTGCCCAGACAGAGCTCTTACCCATGACTTTTTGCAGAAATCAAAACAATTTTGTCCCAAACCATACATTTTTTATTGTTCCATCCTAGGGAGCACCTTTGTTAGTTCTCCTGTTACTGTTATTCTTACTGCATGTGAACACAGATTCTGAGTAGTGCCTGCTCTCATCCAGCATATCCAGCCTGACCTCCTTGGCAACTGGGACCACTTTTTCTTGAATCCAGTCAGTTAAACCTCACCACTGTGCCTGTTGAGCAGCTCTGTCTGGCTCTCAGAAAAGAAAACCAGGTACTGAAAACTCTGGCATGTCCCCCAGAAACATCACCTTCCTTTTGAAAACAACATGATAAAAATCACGATTTTGCTCCTACAATTTCTGGACACTTTCTCCTTTTCAGCTTCCCCTGCCAAACTCCATCCTCAGATGCATTCCTGCCTGGTTCTGTGTTGTGTCAGCCTGTCTCCCAGACATCCTCTGGCACACATCAGCCCGAGATGGAGAAATCTCTTCTTGCAATGGCAGCAGTCACTAAGGGCCTTGGTGGATGAAGCAACCCGTGACTCACTTCCACGGCTTTTCCAGGAGATGCTGGAGGCAGAGGCAGGACATTGAGCTCAGCTGAGATTTCCCAACACAGAAAAGAGTCAGAGAGCTGTTGTAATGTTTGGGTGGCCAAATATGAGTCACTTCCAAGCCTGGATCATGTTTTTTTTCCCCTGAAATCAAATTATCTACTAATTCCTAAACCAATAATTCCTAATGAAAACAAGCTGGAACAGCTTTCCTGAAATGAGAGGAGTTATGAGGAGCATGAACTTATATCCCCTTTGAGTTTATGGGATGTCCCTTACACCAGGAACCAGGCTGAGAAAAGAGGTGGGAGACAGTTCGTGTCCCATCAGATCCTGTCTTCTGAGACCAGAGTTTTGCAGTGCTGCAAAATCTCACCTGGAACAAAAACAACACCAAAAGCCTGATGGAGGATCTAGATTTTCTTGTGGTAAATTACTAGAAGAGTAATTAAAGAAATTATGCCGTTGAGAATTGCTCTCAGTTGTTATCTGAGAATTAGCAGAGATAAGCACAGTGGTATAAACTGTGATGCAGGCTAAGAAAGGCAGGATTTTACATGTACTCCATGCATGGAGCATGAGGTGTGTTGACATACACACACAGTAGAAATCAGCTGAAAGGAAGGAAGAGCTTGGAGCAGTGAAAAATTAGGAGGCAGAAAAGAGGGAGGGGGATTAATCAGCATTAGTGCTGCCTTCAGTCCCCACGTCCCCTATAGAAATGAAATTGCTTGACTTGTACAAGGTTGCCCACTATCCATCCATGCCATTGCTTTCGTCCCTGCCTTTCCTGGGAGAGGGCAGTGATGTCCTTGTGCTGCAGCCTTGGCTCCAGCACAGAGGGGTTAACCTGCTCTCACTCCCCACCTCTTTAAATACAAGTCATAAACGTGATTGTTTGCTTGCTTTTATTACAGGAGCTGTAGCTCTCCTGGAGAAAATACCCCTTGCACCAATGCACTTTGGTGTTTTCCAAAGGGAAGTTTAAGTCTCCTTCAGCAAATGTAACGGTCACAGGCTTTAAATCTTATGATGTGGGCAATAAGCTGTTATTGGCCACAGCCAAAATAATAGCCAAAAGCTATTATTACCAGATCATAAAAACAAAATACAAGGCCTCACAGCCCAGAGCCTGCAGCTCCAAACCATAGATGTAACATAACTAACACATACAGATGTAATTCTTTGTATAGCTGCTATAAATACATGGTACATACCTATGGCACTTGCATACACACATAGACACAGAAATATATATATATGTATTTGAAGTGGCCACAAATGGTGTTTGAGAAAAACAAGTCTCTGTTTTTCATTACCACCTGTAATTCCACCTGGGCCCACTACTTCTTTCACTGAAGTAATGAATAAAGTAATAATTCTCCCTTAAAGCTGTGTGGTCACCAGCCTCACACATCAAGGGAGCTCTGGGAATGGGCATTAGGAGTGGTCAGATCCAGGTGTAAGAGCTGAATTTTTCCTCCTACCCCAAATTCAGAAGAAACCCAGCAGTTTTAGGAGATTTACATTTATTTTCGTGCTGCAAGCCAGAACAAACTGCAGCTGGGATGAGGCTGCAAGCACCTGGAGCTGCTCGTGAAGCCAGCGCTCAGCATGAGTTGAAAACTTGCCTTTGTGTCCCTGAATAAGCCAAAAATAGTTTTTCCATAGGGACTAAGTGACCTCCCTGCTCCCTTCCTAGCTCTGTGTGCTTTATCTGATGGGCTTCAAGGGATTTCCTCCGATTATTGCCAATGTGCCAACGCCTCTAGAGACACATTCCAAAGGATCCTGAGCGCCTGAAAAACCTCCCCCTGTGAAGTCAGCCCGTGGAGAGACCTCACGGAGGAGATGTAAATCTTGGGAGGGTTTATAGCAGCTCCTCCAACATCTGTAATTCCTGTATCAGCAAACACTTTACAAGTCGCTCTGGGATGTAGAGGAGGGAGAGTTATTTCAGAAAGCAACCACTTAACATCCACAGCTCTACATGGCAGCAAAAAAAAAAAAGTAATCCCAAATAGCTTTCCTAATTCAGACTGTATTAAAATGTATATTTATATATGAACTTACAGCATTTCACTCCCATGGTCATTTTCCACTGGCTGGCTATGGATAAACTCTCAGTCACGTCCAGACCCTGCCGTGCTACAATGACTGCTGGAATAGTTAAATATTCCTGCTGGCTCTCTTCTTGTGGTTTTCCTTCCTAAGAGAGGAAAACGATTGCCCTGTTCTGGATTAAAGGAGGTGAGTGGGTTAAGAGCAGAGTTTTATTGGGTGATAAGAGCGGCAGCAGAATTGGGATAAAGAATGAGGGAGAAGGAGGAGGATTTTGGTGCATGTTGGCATTTTGATAGCACACCTAATTCTGGCCAGACTAAACCCTCAGCCTGCTTTGGTTGCAGTGGGAAGATGGGTTTGCAGCCTATTTTACAAACCCCAAATGTATTTTGATAAAAAGTGCCACAGCAGTGAAAGGAATCGATACAGCAGTGCCTCTGTGTGTGTGTGTTTTATATTAAGACTTAGTTGATGACTTCTCATCATTTGAAAGAAATGTTCAGCCTCAGTGCCTGAAATTATCCAGCTGCAGCATTTTCTACTCAATCCAATCTCCAGTTAATTTGATCCTTCATTTATCTTGAACAAAGCCTCCTAATAAAAACATTTGTATTACAAATGATACACTTGATCAATGGGATTGCTTTAGGCAAGTATTTGATAATTTGAGGACTAGCTATAAAAAGTTCTAATTTAATCAATGTGGCTGGCCAAAATTTGGAGGGAGAGAAAGCCCCAAACCTGCACATCACTGAAGAGCCAGACTATAATTACATATCAGGTTATTTAGATGTTCTTACCAACAGTATTGTTAGAATTGGCCAATGTAATTGGTGTTACAGTACCCTTAATTATTTTTGGTAACACAATTAATTATTTAGTTCACTCAAAGTGACAAGAATGGAATGAATCAAAATAAGGAGCTGGCTGGGCTGGGAACTATTAATTTTCTTTCAATCCCATAATTCCTTCAGTCAATGAGATAAATAGGCAGATGGAAGAAGGCAATGGATATTCCATTGAACAGGAAGAGCATCCAGGTCCCAGGCAGGTCAGGAGATGATACTGGGCCCTTCACAGGGGCTGGGAAGTTTCCCTTGGGGTCACTCAGGTCTGAGATGATGGTTTTTCAAACCTACAGGATCTTCAAGGTCATGGGCTGCACTGCTAAGGGTGGTGTGTTCCCCCCCAGGCTTGTGTCCAAAGTAGGAAACATTACCCCTTGGCAGCCAAAGTGAATTTTTGCTTTATTGCATCTGTTGCTATCCTTGGATGCTTTGAGAAGAAATCCCGTTGCTTGGAATGTTAGCCTGTGTTTATTTTCATTAACAGTGGTATTAATCAACATTTTCCTCTGTTTTCCACAGATGGCTCAGGGATGCCTTTGGAAAGCAAAGACAAATTCCAGGTCAGCTTTCCTGTTGTTGGACATTATTATATGTGGGAAGTGAAATTATTCCTCTCCTTGCTCGGATTTGTGCAGGAACACTGAAAAACTTCTCATAGCTGCCCCATCCCTCCTGCACCTCGGGTGAGGAGCTTTATTTGGACACAGCCACCAGCAGGTATATCATGAAAAAAGTTCAGAAGGGCTAAAAAACATCCACAGTGTACACCAGACTACTTCACTTTGTTTCTTCAACCCCCTTAAATCAGTATTTTTGGGACTTCATATAAAGTGGGAGACAGGAAGCAGCACAGTGAGGGCTCTCTGCTGTCACATCATGCACGGAGCTGTACGACACAGCAGCCTCAAATCTCTTTCAATCCATCACTTATTTCCCTCTAGAAACTTTTTTTTTTTCCTTCTCCTTTCTGGATTGTCTTTGACTGTTATTTATTTATTTGGTTAGTTGACTTCAAGGGACATTTCTCCTGGCTGGATAAAGACGTTTTACAAACAAATGCAGGGGAACATTTCTGATGAGGCTGCGGGTCCCCGTGGGCAGGTAAAGCTTTGTGTCACTCAGCTCTGCTCCATCAGGGAGCAGCATTTTTCACAGCTGCTCCACCAACAGGCCCCGAGCAGCGGCAGGGACCAAAGCGAGAGGAATTAAAGGGCTGCTCGAGGTTCCGTGGGGCTCTAAGGGCTCCCCTGGCGAGGATAAAAAAGAATTAGAAAGGGTTTTATTGACGTGGGTATGTTGCCTGTGCTTTGATACGCACGCAGAGAGAAATTGTAAGTGTGGGGAGGAGGGTTCTCTGCAGCTGAAACTATCATTTATACCCTGTGGAGAGTTAAAAAACTCTCAGTGAAGAACACGGGCAGGCACGACGGCCCAAGGCCCAAACAAGGGGTACTAAACAGGCAGCAAGGATTTATAAAGCAGCAATAGATAACATTGCTCTGTTTCAAAGAGCTCCACGGCTCCTGCAGCACCCCAAGACACCGAGAGGGAAAGACATCACCATCAGCAAAACGTGTGCTGAGAAAAAACCACCTCTGGCCAAGTCTGCAGCTGCCAGGGGAGAGGCAAACACAGCGAGGCATCAGCTCAGCATCTGGAGGGGAGAGCATCTGCTGAGAGACACCTCGACGCTTACTTGGAGTGAGAAATCATCACTCTGGCTGCAATTCTTCACGAGCCAGACGCACCGAGTGAATGGAATCCACACAAATGAGGTCGTTAGCATAACCGAATACGCTCTTCATTCCTTCAAGAATGAAAAATATGAGTAATTCCCTGGCAAGGCCCAATTACAGCCTGCCAGCACTAGCACATGGGTTATATCTATTATGAAATAATAAGATAACATTAATAAGATTCCCAGAAAGGACATTAGACAGCTAATCTCATGACTGTGTACAACTGGTCTAACTATTCAGGCTGTCTCCGGCCTGCATGGGTCTACACTCTCCAGGTCTTTCTTGCCATTTTCACTGGGAAAAGTTCAGGTCTAGCAGCTTTTAAGTAGGGGGTTCTGAGTGGGAACCAGGGCGAGCGCTCTGGGAGTGCTGGGAAACGCTGGGTAGCTGCTCTCTTTTCAGGAGTTTCAGTAACAGCCATAAAAGTGAGAGGTACAGCAAACAATCATGCACACCACCCGTGAAATGTCCCTGTAGACAGAGCCATGCTGGCAGCTGTATTTTGGGTCGTTAACCTGAGTACACAGGCACGGCTCAGACACGTGCTGGCAGAGCTTCCAGCTCTGAGAGCACCTGAGCACCTGAATAATCCTTTTCTTTTCCCCCATTTCCTTGTGTCCTGAGGCTCCCGACCCTGCACACACAGCACCCAGAGCTGTTTCATGGCTGTATCAGCACAGGCAAGAAACTGTGATGTTTAGGTGAACATCACCCCACCTGCCTGAGACACCCACAGAGCTAAGCTTAAAAGGGAAAAAATGGACAATAAGATGTACATGGAGCTGAGCATAACAACACACATTGCTGCTAAGGCAGGAGGCAGCCGAGATTTCCGTCGCTGTAATTTAGCAAGATGCATCTCAGGCTCTCGCAAGGAGCATCCAGCTCCCCAGGACCAAGGACACGTCAATAGCAGCGGTCGGACCGCGGAGTTTGGCAGGTGGCTAAATTGGCTCCACAGCCTCGCTGGCCCTGCTCGGGGAAGGGAAGACGCCGAGTCTCAGCACAGAGGGCTGTAATGAGGATTAATAAGGCGTGTGAAGACGCTCTGTAATTGTCCGGCCGGCTGTTTCCTTTGCACCTTATGCTGTCATTTATGCTGGTGCAAAGTGGCTGTAAAACGCCCCAGGTCTGATTCAATAGAACTCTGCAGATTCCTCGCACAGGTGTAAATTGCTCTGTGAGGTTCAGGGCACTGTCTAAATGCAAACTAATCTGATCATCTCTGTTGACCCTTTTTTTTTTCCCCCCTTCTGTAAACTCCTCTGCAGCCAATTGAACATTTTAGTGCCTAATAAACTACAAAATATCAGGTATTTCGTGCATCAACTTACGTCCCAGAAATAGAATTCGCAGCGCTGGCCTCAAGGGGAGCTGGAGCTGCATCAAGATGCCATGACTGGACCACCAGCACCGCAGTCCTGTGTGCTGCCCACAGCCGTGGAACACTCACATCATAAACCTCAGGGACTGGTGCACAGTGACAGCGAGCCTGAACCCAGGAGAAGCCATGAAAAATGAGCTAACGACATAATTTGGGAGGGAACGGGCAAAAAACAATGCCTGACCTTGTTCAGACATAGGAAAAAACAACTGCAGAACTACGGCAGCTGTAAAATGAGCCTGAACTAAAATGTATGAGCTGGCATTACAGGGAATAACCCTTAAGAGGTGGAAGGCTTTGATAGACGAACTCCTACAGGTAGCTTCAACCCCTGGCAGCTGCAAGGCTTCGGTAATGAATGTCAGACTGCTGGGCAGCTGTGAGGGGAATAAACAGCTATTTGCCTTCAGTGGAAGTAGCATCAGTTTGACATATGACATTCAAATGATACGAGCTTTAGAAGTGTGGTTAAACGACTGCTGTTTGACTTGGAACCTTGAGCCTGCCGAAGCGGCATCGCCGCCGTTTACCTTGGCTCTGTGGGGGATTGAATCACTGAGCTTAAAAATGAAAGATCAAAGCGTTTCTGCAATTTCAGCCCGCAGTATGTCGTGTGTCCAGCTGCTAAAGAACGTGTGCTGGAGTGATGAGAGGGGTAAAGACGGGTCCTCCCCCTGCTGTGCCCTTTGGCTCTGGTGACGGCTGCTGCGGGCACACGAGGAGACACAAGATGGGGAATGAAATTCGGGGGATGGGGTGAGAAAAAGGGAAGGTGCTGTCCTTCCCACAGCACCCCCTTCTCCTGCCATCCTCTTCCTTCTCCACATGGGTGGGTTCTTCTTCAAGGCACTTTGCATTTTGCCTTGCAGGACACCAGCCCGCCCTGCGCCATCTCCTGCCTGATTTAGAGAAACAAGCGCTGCCAAAACTTCCCTTCCTGTTTTAGGAGCCTTTGTTAGGCCCTTGTTAAATCAGCCTGTCAGCTAACTACCAGCACTCATAACCCTTTGATAACCTACCTGCTGAAGTGCTTTGGCTTGCAATCTTCACACTGAAACAAGAGCTCAGGACCAAAGTTGCTGGAGGAAAAAATCACTGCTTCCTGACCTTTGGGCAGACTCTGTGGGCTGATTATCTCATCGATTTTAACCAAATTGAGCATTCAATACGGGTGTCTGGAGGCCTGTCTCTCCTCAGCAGCAGGTACAGTACAGCACCAGCAGCAATAATAGAGACAACCTTTATGCAAGCCAGGGTCAGGGGCAGGAAAGCTCCAGGTTTCTTGTAAATTGTGGCAGGCATGATTAGTCCACCTGGGCCTGGCCCTGGGAGCACATGGGGAGCCTGCAGCAAGAGCACTTCAGAGAGGGGGCACCCTGTGAAGTGCAAATGGGTGCCCTTGCTTGGAAGGAGCCAAATTGCAGAAAGCAGAAGCAGAAATGAGTGGGACCAGATTGGAGTGAAGCCACTTGAGGGGGGACTGTCCTTCCAGAAGGAGCTGGTGCTGAGCTGAAGCCTTTTTGCTCTGGGAAGCAGCGCTGTGCTATAGGAGGAGGATATGCAGAGCAGAGAGGTTCATGCTGAGGGCCCTGTAGTCATCCTGGATGTTTTTAGGGGGAGTGGAGGGCTTGCTTCAAGCTGTCAGCAGCTGGAGTATATTAGGGGAGCTCCTGAAGCAATTCTGCTTTAGTGCCCTCAAAAAGGAAACGTATTTGCTCACTGAAATCTGAATCAAAGCATGGCATAAGGTGGACACACATCAAATTTCACTATTGCCTAAGTGTAAGTAATTTTTTAAAAAGCATAGATGCAAGTAAACTGAGGCACAGGGCTGTGGAAGAGCACAGCTCCATTTCCCCTGGATATGGGGGAGTGGTGCTTGCTCATTACCTCTGGAAATCAGACCAGAAAGGGTCGACACCAAACATCTCCCAGACAGCTGCTCAGTCTGGAATAAACCCAAGAAACAGCATCCCAGGTATTGAACCTGCTGGAAAACTCAGCGTCCAAGCACTTCCCCACTGCAAGATCCCACCCAAACCACTCCCCAGAGACAAATCTGTTGGCACACCTCCCTCTAGGACACTTGGGAACTCAAGCAGATGTGTGCTTCCTGCTCTTAAGCACAAAATTCAGCAAAACAAAGATGAGGTGTGACAGAACTCAAGAGTTTTGTCCCTTTGCAGAACAACACCAGGCGCCAGGGGATGAGGCAGTGCTGTGTCCATCTCTCTGCAGGTACAGCAGCGTTCCCAGCCCAGCTCTGCTCCCCCACTCCCTTGGCACGGGGTGCAGCAGATGAAGATGCCTTTGAACAGACATGAGAGGGGCTGAAACCCTTTGACACCTCCAACTGAACTGTGTATTTCCAAAATGTTAAGCAGCTTTGTGAGAGAGATTATCCTGAAGGATGTTTTCCCATGGTGCTGACATTTCTGTGTGAGTGATTAATTCCAACATGGGCATGGGGTGAGGAGGCAAAACCCTTTTCTCACTGCCACCAGGCAAGCTCTGGCCTTTGCCCCAGCAAGGCCATTAATTCATCCCTGTGACACTGCAGGTGACTTTGTCACCCTCATCTTCTTGGTCACTTCTCAAGGCAGAGACCTGAGGATTTTCCATGCCCTTTTTATGACCCACTGTGATGGTACAGGCACTGTTCAGCTGTTGTCCCCCAGGGGTCTGACTGCCTGTACATTTTGTCCATCTGCTGTCACAAACACCCTGCCTTGACTTTGGAAAAGAGGACAGCAACAGCTGAAAACAAAGATGGATTGTCACTTTTGGACATTGGTGGCAGAAAGGAGTTGCAGTGCTGCAGGTGACAAGGGCAGAAGGGGAAGCCATGGCTGCTTGAGCTGCTGGGAATTTTTTAACCCTCTCACCCAGCTCACTGATGACTCTCTAGAGAAGCAGCCTCAATCCTTCCCTAGACTTCCAGTCAAAGGTGTCTTTCACTGGGGAATTTAATTTGCTGCAGAAAGGTTATTATATCCCTTCTGAGGTTTTCTACTCAATTCCTAAAAGATATAGAAAGTATAAAAAGAATATATATGCACATATATGCATATGAAAAGAATATGTATGTATAATCTATCTACCTCTAAATAAAAGAATATAAAAGAAATATAAAAAGTGCTAAGTAGTGAATAAAATTCCTTTTGCAATAGGAATCACTCAGTGACTCTGCTCAGCCATTCCTTTTGGGCTGTTGTACCTCCAGGAGCAGCTCTTAGGATTTATGGTACCCACTGGGATTCATCCAGGATAAAAGGAGTTTTCATCACCTGGCCAAAGGCTTATGAGATCTACAGATGGAGGCACTTGTGTGTGGAGAAAGCACAGCAGCAGAGACTAGTATCAGCTGGTCACAGAAGAGGCAAGTGAATTTTTTACTGAAGTTAGCATTCCAGCAGCAGTTTTTGGAGAAGTACTATGAAATTCTAGACTCTATAAAAATTACAAAGTTTGGCAAGATTTTGAAGCGCTCAATAGCCAAAGGCACCTTTCTTCCAGACAGGGCTGTCCAGGACATCTGAAGGCTCTCAGTGCTGCACCCTGCATAATTATTCATTTAGTTAAGTTGGTCTTAGAGTGGCCTGGTATAAATCAGACTAAAAGGTGTCATGATAGCAGTATGGATGGTGCCTGTGTTGACAATCCCTCCCATGGCACATGGCTGCATGCCCATGATAAAATAAGCAATCAGGAAACGCATGTGGGAACTTCTCTCCCACTCTGCAAATCTCCAGTCCTTAGGGGTAACTGCTTCTCTCTGGGTACCCCCAGTTAACTCACCTGCAGCTGGAATCACACAAAAGCCACCTAAAATCATACCAAAATCTAAATAAATTAGCATCAGAAAATCTGCTGCAAGCATTCAGTCCTGTAAGGACGTTACCATTTTAACACTTTTGTCAGGGTCTTAGCACAGAGCTGAGGAAACAGCCCTGGACAACTCTGCATTCCCAGGAGAATAAAACCACAAGACACACAGAGTCACCCAGCAGGCAGTGGGAACATGAGCAGTGGCAGCATTACTTAACTATGTGCAATTTGCTCTCCCCATCTTGATTTAAATTACACTGCCAGAAGAGACTGACAATGTCTAGAATCAAATTGCTTAGAAAAGTGCCTCTTCAGAGAGAGAGAAAAAAAATGCCCAAATAACTCGAGTGCAAATGGTCTTGCAAAATGCCTATTGTGATTGGGGACAGCAGGACCTGGGGCTAGTGTTCATTAGGATAATGCTCATGTAACTGTGCTGGGCCAAACCCCCATGAAATGGCGGGGGGCTACCCCCCTGACATTCCTACAGCGCACACATTAACCTGGTCTCTTCTCAAGAGCTGGAGGAGGCACCATTAAATAAGAGTCTCTTGCTCTGTTCCTGCTTCCTTCACTTCTTCAGGTCAGCCTGGGCTCTGGGGACCATCTTCAGGACAATGGGCTTCTTTGGCTGCATGAAACCTTTTGAGTCCAGGACCAGTGGGATCTTGAGCAGGAGGAAAAGACAACGAAACAGCCACGTCAGCCAGGAGAAAGGACAGACAGGACAACAGGAGCCCTACAGCTCACGCACATCACAGCTACCACTTGTTTTCAATGCATTTCCCAGCTCACAGGTTTACTTACAACTGCTCATGCAAAGCAGCCACCAGCAGGTGTTTAGCAGCCCTCAGCTCTTGGATAAACTGGCTGGTGAGTTCTGGCTTTCACGTGGTGCGGTACAAAGAGCTCGGTGCACTGATCAACAGGCTGCACGTGGAGGGAAGAGCAGCCAAACCCCACCCAGGGTGCTGCAGCTAAATGGGGGCATGCAGTGCCATCTTCTTTAATGCAGAAGTGTGTCAGTACTAGGGGCAGCTAGATCATAATGGGAGCTGGAGGAGCAATAAGCTCTCCAGGAAGAGCAAAACTAAAATCGCTGCTCAGACAGAGTAGCAAAGCAAAAGCATCCTTGACATGAAAGGTTTCCATGGGGTAGGCTGGGAACCTCATTAGAAATGTTTGAAGCTGGTGTTGGAGGGAGTCATCTTGCAGGGGAGGGAAGTGTGTTTTAAGTCTCCCCCACCAGTGGATGCTGCTCATATCCCAGCTCCCTCTCTCCCCACCAGGACAAGGTGACACACCCCCAGCCCAACAGGCCACATTCACCCCCATATCCCAGTAAGCTTGGTTTCAGGAAATTTAAGCAATATGGCTTGGAGCCCAACGTGCCATCACTGGAGCAGTGAGAAGAGGCTGCAGCTCCAAAAGGGATGTTCCAGCATGAAATTTTCTCTCCCACTCTGATCTGATGTACATGACACCTTCTGTAGAAAAAAGGGCTGAAAGAGCCCCATAAACCTATGGGCACCAATAATACAATACATATTTAACTTGTCTCCTTTTAATTAAAGGCGGTTATAAAAAGAATCAATTTTATGGATTGCAGAGGACTAGAAAAATGTCATTAGACTTGGGGGAGGGTGGATAGGTCACTGCATTGTTAATGGACTATTACAGTCTTTCACCTCCAGGTTACTAGTTGAGCTGCAATCTGAATCTGCAGAGATTCCAGCTGAGCACTCGTGCCAAGTAATAATTTAATAAGAACTTTTCTGTTTCTTACAACAAATGTCCTTTGAGTGACTTGTTGCCCCCACTGCTCTGATTTCCCAAGCTCTCCTCACCAACAGAATGTAATAATGGCCCAGCCTTTTGCAGCAGTGAGTGCAGGGAGTTGGGTCAGGCTGGAAACACTGTGGTGCTGCCTGCCTGAGGCACAGGAGCTGCCATGCTCTCAGCAGGGCTGGACTGACACATCATTTCCAACAGCTCCTGCATTTATTTCATGTCCAACACTCCCACCCTGCAAGGCCCATCCCATCAGTACTGTATGCAGCATTCACTGGCATCCTGGGCAAAACCAAAGCCTGGTGGGATCCTGCATGGCCCCCAGAAAGGAGAGGGTCACCAATTCAAACTTAACCCAGATTGTGCTTGCTTGAAAATTGCTACCCTTTAGGGACTTCTCTGGCCCATAAGGATGAATTTTGGTGCCTTGGGATGTCCCACAGAGAACAGCCATGTTTGTGTTGAAAAACACAGCTCTGGCACAGGCTAGGGCATATTCTTTTCCTGCTCTCTGGAGCAGGGTCTTCCTATGCTGGGTCAAACAGGCCAACAGTGCACTGTGGGGGACAGAGCACCCCACAATTTAGGAGCATCCAAAGACAGGCACAGGACTTCAGTGATTTCAGCCTAAAACATCCCACCAACATTAAATATGCTTCTGTAGAGGCTTCTCAAAAAAAATGTAAGTAAGTTGTGGTGAACCCCTTAAAATTAACTGAGAAGATTTAAACAGTTATTCCCACGTAACAGTAGGACCATGCCAGAGGGAGTAAGGGGCCAAAAATGAGACACATCACCCCACATCCTCACCGGTGTGTCTTTGCAGGGTCTGAATGAGAAGTTCTGCAACAGGACAACCACAGCCACTTTCACAATGAGGAGAGCAAACCTCATCCCTATGCAGTTCCTGGGGCCAGCCCCGAATGGCAGGAAGGTGTAGGGGTCAATACTCTCTTTGTTCTCCTTACTGAACCTGATTATAACAAAACAAAAAAAAAAAGTTAGCAAAAGCCACTCTGTTCCAGGATGTGTCAGCTTCCAAATCTGAAGTGATGAGGGGTCTGGGAAGGGAAAAGCTTTTTGTGTTTCTGTGCATATTAGACGAATCCAGCTAAGTCCCTTATTTCTGTCTCAATAGATACGTTATGCCTCTGCTTTCATCCTACTGCTCAGATTTGGTTGTGCAAATCCAGGTGCATTGGGTGTCCTGGGAATACCTGAAATACGCTAATGGATTTCATAACTACTCTTTTCTCAGAACTCCCTCTCAGCTCCAAAAGTGAACCCAGATTTCAAACCCTAAACCACACAGGTCTACAGCTCCACAGCTTCCCTGTAGATCAAAGGACCGAGCGAACACAAAGATGTTCTCCCCCTGCGTGACTAAAGGCAGGGCTGCTTTTGAGACATGCCAGCCCCATTCCTCTTCTCATCATGAAAAACAGGGAAGAACAATCAGCTTCATAGAGAAATTTGCCACTGAGCATTTTCAGTAATACTTCTTAGTGATCAGTTGGTTTTCATGCCAGAAAGCTTTTCATTCCCAGTGCACGAGGTACAAACCTCAGCCATGCTAAGTCAGAAGTGAAGTATCTCACTACTGAGACACCAGCACATTCCTCTGATGAACTCCCAGCAAGGCAGAGTGAGCCCTAAAGAGCTCCTGTCCAGCTACTCATACCCTGTTTGACAACTGGAATAAGGATGTGGCTACTGGAGCAACTGGTGTAAGCTGGCCCATTGCCAGAGCATTCATATTTGGGTGTTTCTTTCTGAATTCAACACAAGATAACCACAGGCTCCATAGGTGCTTCTGCCTGATATCACTGGTCATCACGTACCCACACCTGGATTAGTTTCCAGGGGTATTTTAGGTCCTGGTGCAAGGACAGAGGTCTGATCCTGCTCTCTCTGGACCAAGCCTCAATGTCTTTGTGGCCACCTGAAGATTACCAAGTTCATGGTATCCCAGGTTTGCCTTAGGCTATTGCCTCATTTTGCAGGGTCTGACAGAGCTCCTAAGCAAAGACTGCTTCATAACTTGAGTTAAAAATTTTTATTTCCTACCCATCTTTGCCCTTCCACTGCTGATTTGCAGGGCATTGTGCCAGTCACCCAATGGCTCTTGCTTTAATATCTGGCCATAAACCCCTCAGTGTTACAGCTGCTGGGAGCTGCTCTCACTGTTGCTCCCTTCAATGCAGTTAATTAAATTCCATGCACAGTTTATGGATGTAGATCATAAAACTCCCCTCACGGTAATGCTGGGACTAGATGTCAGACAATGATAAATGCCTAATTTAAATGTTATAATCACGCATTCCCCACTTTTGCTGCCATTCCCACTCCCAGGGCTGAGGTTGAGCATGCAGCTATTCCCCTCCGTGGCCCTCACCTCTCAGGCCTGAACTCATCCGGCTCTGGCCAGTACTGCGGATCCCGGTGCAGCACGAAGGCTGGGATCAGGACCACCATTCTCTCTGGAATAGTCACTCCATTGAGCTCCACAGTCTTCTTGCAGACCCTCTCGAGCCGGCCCCCGACGGGGTAGAGCCGGATGGATTCGCTCACCACCATATCCAGGTACTCCATCTGTGTGATGGCGTTGTACGTGGGAGTGGCCTGGGAGAGGAAAGGGAGGACTGAGAGCACAGCACTGCCACCCCTACAGCCCCCCAGCGCTTCCAGGGAAGGGGGAATCTCAGTGCCAGCACCTCTGCCACTCAGTTTCCAACCTGAGTTTGCAAGGGAGCTGGGAACAAGTCCAGCATATTCCCACCCTCCTTTACCTTGTCGGGCAGGTGTGCATCGACCTCGTCCTGGAGCCGCTGCTGTACATCAGGATGGGTGGCCAGGTTGTAGGCTATGTAGCTGAGGGTGGAGCTGGTGGTCTCATAACCAGCAAAGACAAAGATAAGGGCCTGGGCCAGAACCTCCTCATCACTTAATGCTGAAAAAAGGCAGAGAAGCACATACAAGAAGCTGAAAATGGCAGTAATTAACCCTTGGGAATTCAGGATCCCAGTCATCAGTCTAGGTAATTCTCCAAGCTATGTAACAGGTGGTAAAGGAAACATCCAGCTTACCCTCTGGTATCACAGAGGGGTGCAGGATGAAGTGCAGTGTGTCCTACAAATACCCTGTCCTGACACCTCAACAGTTTAAAAGCATTCTGCCTTGAGCTGACAGACCAGGACTATGCCTTGGCTGAGCCTTTATCTTCTGACAGTTTACCTAGGATAGGGAACAGAGATGTGCTCACAGGTGAGCAAGGTACACACAGCATATGTGCTTTGTGTGCTTTTTGATATACAGCCAACATTGCTGGCCTTCAGAGACAACAAAGTAAGAAATGGGGGTAAGGAGATAATCTTTTTGTTCTTTGTTGCACAAACACACCTCAGAAGTTATCCCAGGAAATGAGATATAATAAAAATATGGCTGACCTGTGATAAAACCATTACGGCCCCACTACTGAGACCTTGAATCTTTCATGGGATTAATGATGAAAATCCTCTCCCTTCCCTTTTAAATGGATAAGGAACTAATGCTTTCTGCTGAGAGGAGGACACATCTCAAGACATACTTTTGTCCAAGTTGGTCTCAGCAGGCTTGGAGCCATCATGTGAGTTCTGTGATTCAATCATGAGCTGCAGGAAATCCACCCGGTCCTGGGGAGAAACAGGCAGAGATGTGGGTGGGGAGGAGGCAAACCTTGTCCAGCACAAGTCCCTTGCTGAGACACCTGCTCCACTCACAGCTCATGGCTACAGTACATGACGAGGTCTGGACTACAGACCCTCCAGGAACATAGATACTTTCTCCACTTGGAAGCCCAGGCAGGGTGTGGTTCTG
Source organism: Nicator chloris (assembly GCA_013400495.1). Taxonomy (NCBI): domain Eukaryota; kingdom Metazoa; phylum Chordata; class Aves; order Passeriformes; family Pycnonotidae; genus Nicator; species Nicator chloris. Next base: position 87,029 of record WAAE01006950.1, read on the forward strand.
GCCTTTGTCAGGTTTGGAGGGCAGGTGACACACCACAGCTTTTGAAGATGCCACCAGGTTCGTCCTGCACCCAGGACTTTTCCTGAAGAGGCCACAAGGCTGGACTCACCGTGCTGCTGCCCTTTTCCCGTTCCTTCTTCATTTTTGTGAAGACATTCTTGAAGAAGTCCATGACATCTGAGGGTAACAGAGTCACCTTCATCTTTTCCAGCACAGGGATAACAAAGGGGAACAACACTAAAAGGGAAGAAGAGACAAAACACTTGAGCTCAAAGGGGTCCCGAGAAAATCAAGACTAGCACAAAGCATAGAAAGGAGCAGTACATCTGGACCTTAACCCTTTTTGTTCCCTCCATCTCTTTTTACCTAACCACGGCTGGGATGCAACAGCACTTGAGAACCTCCTCCATATGTTATTTTATGACCACAATACCACTCCAAGTGCAGCCCTCTGTGATGGAGCAGCTCTCCACTATCTCTGCAAACAGGGTCTCTCCTCATAGGAGGATGGTGGCAAGATCCACATGGGCTGTACAAATCCTGGCTGTGGTTTCCTTGGGGAAATATTTCTGCAGATCTGAGACTGTAAATCCAATCCTGCAAAGTGTTGAGCACCTCCCATACGGCAAAAAAGACTCAAAGCTACTAAGGGAGCTACCAGAAAATGCAGCACTTTTGACATCGATTCAGGGCTGTATGAGATGAGGTTTGTCATACCTAAGAGTAAGAACACAGGACTTAGGAAACTGAATTGGAGAAATTTCTTAATGTTGGTGACAAAGGGGTCATTGGGGTTGTTCATGGAGTCAACATTGACACTGAAAGAAGTGCTGGTCACCACATCCATGCTGTAAGCTCCAAACATGCTGAGTAGAGAAGAAGAGAGAGTGAATGAGACGAACCCAGTCACAGCAGTAAATAAGAGCCCATCTAGGAACAATCCTTGTGAGAGGGAATCTCTCTTAATGCACAGTCCTAACATAGTAGGTCTATCTTGATCTGGCAGTAACCATGATTTTATTTTTGAAGTCTCCCTGTTGCATTCATTCCCCCAACTTTTCTCAGCTTCAAAAACCTAAGCTGTATTTGGAAAGCACTGAACTGCAGTCTAGGGTAACAATGACTATATTCTGATTTTCATCTGTAAAAGAGATTGCAAAAATGACATCCAAAAATATCGTATCTTGCGCAGCTTCTAGACAAACTCTGGGAAATGCTTCCTACCTCAAAATGCATCTCCAGTAAAATGAAATGGGGAAAGGGCACAGCTCTCCCATTTGAGCAGAGCAGAGCAGCAAGCCCACTGTTGAAGAACATGACATGCCCATGACTGCTGTAGAGTTTGCTCCCATAGCTGACAAGGGATGCATGCTGCAGCATGGAAAAGGCTCTCCAGCACAGCCCCTTCCCCACACTGAATACAAACCCTTTCCTGTCAGCCCCACACAGTTACTCACTCCTTTGCAGTCACGAACTCATCATTAGCCACTTTCTTCTCAATGTTTTTCACTAATTTTTCACCATAGTGATTAATGATATGGAACATCTGAAATGCAAACCAAAGCAGAAAGAAGCACTGTTGACTCTTTCCCTGCCACCAAACAAGACTGGGCCACACTGCCATCTGCCACTTGCCAGGTCTGGTCTGGGGAGGAAGGGCAAGCAAGGGGAAGGTCTCATTTCCAGACCTCAGAGATTGCTTTCTCTCATCTTAACAACCTGTTCAGAGAGCCCATCTGACTAGGACCGAGCAAGACTCTCCTCCAAAAATCCACATGCAGCTCCCACTCCAGCTTAGCATCCACTCCAGCTGGGAGTGAACATGGCTCCTGGGCACATGGAAAATGGACAAACCTGGCGTGAGTGACGTGTTTAGCAGGATGAACATCCAGGCCATAGGGCCAACAGCCTGAGCTTGCAACGCCTCGTGTGCTGTTTCATCCCCCCACCTCTTGCCCTGACTCCCTCCCCAGGATGGCAGACAGACCCTGTATTGCTGAACAGTGCCAACAATGCAGGTGCTCATGGATGTGGTCCTGGCACACACGATGACTTCCCCATTTGAGTGGAAGGTCTGCACTCAGAAACAGCTCACTTTTCCTCCAGCTATGGATGCAAAGCACCTGTGCTTTACCTCCTTCAGCTTCCCACTGGTGAAGGTTGGGGACAGTACTGTACGAATCCTTCTCCACTGCTCATCTTCAGCCACGTTGAGGGCCGACTCCAGGATCCCGTTCAGACGGAAGTTCTGCACAGGGGAACAGGAGACAGGTGAAGGTTTACAGCCCCTTTCCATGTGACAGAAATGCAAAGAAAAACCTTCCTTGGAGTGTTGACTCGAGCCCTGAAGTCATGTCAGCTCTACCTCAACCAGCAAACAACAGAAATGGAAACAAAAGTCTAAGAGTCATAAATTACATCAGCCCCTAGGGCACATCCAGGCTGATGGCCCAGTGTCCCAGCCAGAGTGGCCCCTAACCTCCCTAGCAGAGTTTTGATGTTGGTACCATCAATAAACTGGGGCAGAGAGCAAATACTTGCTGAAGGGCTCAGAGGAGAACAGAAACCAAGAGGAAACTCCTCCTTTCTTGCTGCATGTGCTCCATACTGAACAGCAAAGCACGGAACTAGGTACCTACCCGGCGATTAGTAAAAAGGTTGTAGCACTCCTTCACCAGGATGTTTTTGATGAGGATGGGGTCCAAAACGGCCAGCACAGGCTGCCTGCCATCATAAAACCTAAGCCAAGAGAAACTCACAGTCAGTCCATCCTTCATGGTCAGCTGGAAAAAAAGCAGCCTGCTCTGTCCATGGCCAGAGCCACAGCAGTTTGGGCCCTCTGACAAAGCAGCTGGAAGGATGAGGCTGAAACTTGTTTATTACGTAGTAAAAGAGGAGAAAGGGAAAGAAAGTGACAGACATGGGCAGCATGAGCATTTCTAGCAACTGTCTGTGGTACTGAAGAGTTACCAAAACTGTGTGGGTTTAGATAAAAGGCAGCTTTTTGCCACAATGTTGATCCCCTGCACTTGGGCTGTCTTGAGCTGTTTCCACTACTGATGGCTGGAGACCAAAAATCCACACCAAATAATCCACCTGTGGAGGAAAGAGATTTCCTGCCTGACCTACAAGGCACTGAGAGGTGAAAAACTCATCTGTCTCCTACATTTTCCAATCAACAGAGACAGAAAAACTTAAAAGTCATGGTATGGGCTAAAGGGCAGGGAGCCCTGGGCCACAGCTGAGGGAAGCTGCCATCTTCAAGAAGCTTCTGAACATTTAATCTTTCGAAAAAATGCACCAGGTTTCATGAAGCCTCCCAGGATTTTTTTTGCAGAGCAATTTTGTTTTGGTTTGAGTGGTTCTCAGTAGAAGCATGATAAGAGGCCCCTGCACAAAACAGGCACTGTGCAGGGAGCAGGGAGGCAGGTTGAAAGGTAGCTTGTGCCCCAGCTCTGGGAGAAGCAGGGAGCAAGATGAAAAACACCATGGCAGCCTGCAGCTTGCTTTCTGCTCCAGACACACAGAAAAGCAGCTTCAAAGGCAGAAGGCTCAGTTTGACACCAAGCAGTGGAGGTGATTTTCAAAGCTTTCACAAAGAAATGACCCTACAACCTGGCCATCAGCATCCCAGCCCCACACCACATTGAAACCCCAGCAGGAGAAAAGCTTTGGAGAGACGGGTGGAGACTTTCCCAGTGGTAAACCTCGATTCTCCCAGGCTGTCACTGCTGGAATTACAGTGCTGAGGAACATAACATCAATGTAACTTTTTCCATTCTATTCGGGGGCTGTGGAGCACCCCAAACCAGTAGCTTTGTTCGGCAGACACTCACCCCCAGATTTTGCCATACTTTTCAAAGCATTTCTGATCAAAATTGTGGACTCCCTGGAAGAGAAGAAAGGAGAAATGAAACGTTTTCCAGTGAGAAGTGATCAAAGCAGGCCACAGCTGGCAGCACAGTGCATCCCATGGCCCCATTGTAAGTGGCAGAGGTTGAGGTTGGGAGGTGCATGGTCCTCTTAAGCATCACATGAATGCTTAAGGGACATTTACATTGGAGAGAAAAAAGAGAACAGAGATTAGAAAAAGGCACTTTCAACTTCCACCAGCCAACCTGATCTAAAAACCTAATGAAGACAAGGTATGACAGGGTACAAAGTTTTAGTGAGCAGAGTTAGGAGGCAGAACTGGACCCCAGGGTGTCCTTTCACCTTCAGCTCAACAAGTTAGAGCTGCTGCTGCCTTGTCCTCATATGATCTTCCTCTGCAGTTACTGGACTGCAGTGAACACGGATTTTTGTTTTGTTTCCATTGGGGTTTTAACTGATGTTACATGCAAGATGAAACTTACGGGACATCTAACACTCACTACACCACCAGTAAGAGGCAACATGTATGATGCAAACCCAGCAAATACAAGTAAAACATCTCTTTTATTGAAGCATTTGCAATCACTGGCCTGGAATCAGCTACTGCCTTGTTATTTGATGAGGTTTGGTAGCTTGATAATATTTGAGCTTTATTTAAAAATCTATTTATCTGTCTTAGTCTCAGGCTGGCCTAAAAGTAAGTGGTTGGATGAAGCATTTCTGGGGCTAATTCAGCCTCTTCATGTTGATGATAAAAAGGGCAAAGCAACACGCATTTCCCAGAAAACAGCAGTCTTAGGCATCTCTCCAACACTTTTTTTTTTGTTTCCAACAGAACTTCAGCCGCTTGAGAGCAGGTAGAAATACAGGGAGAAACTAAAAATTTAAATTACAAAGTAGTTTTAAAATACAGCACATCTCATTCAGGTCAGCCTGAACTTTTATGTTCTCCGTGTGTCTAAAGAGCTTCCTACCTAAATGCATAATTTTCATCTGACTGAATCAAGGACAGAGGAAAGAGCTGCCCAAAGAACGGGGAAAACGGCACCAGCCACAGGAAGGATCTAAGGCACTACAGAGCAGCACTGCTGGTACTCACATGCTGATACTCCAGGAAAGTTCCCACAAACGGCAGAGGCCGTGGGCCAGGAATGCCCAGCTTCTTGAAGGTCCTGTAGGGCCATATCCCATAGCTGCCAAGCAAACAGCACGTGAGAAGCACTTAATGCAATGAAAACAGAAGATACTTCTTCCTGAGCACAGGGAACAGCTTAAATAACTGGTTTCTGTCACTTAGGGGAAGTTGAAATTATGGACCAGCAGCAGTCCTGCTGAGGACACTCTTTGCAATAAATGCAGGATCACTTGGGGTACGTTTTGATGGAAGACAAGGGCTGAAAGGAGCTGCAGCCCAGCCTAAGCAAACTAGTGTACCTGGGCACCTCAGGGCTTTTACCCAGGGCCTCATTTAGTTGCCCAGCTCAGACAACTGTGGCTCAGGTGGGTCAGGAGAGATCTCGGAGCGATTGAGTTCTGAAGCTGAGGCCTGCCCTTGTGTTTGTCTTTGCAAAGATCTCCTGTGATGCTCAGGTGGCTGCGGTACAGCGGCACGGCAGAGACATAAATTACCACAGCAAAATTAAGTTTTTGCCTGTACAGCTCACTACAGCTCCCCTGAGCCACATAAGCCGAAGTTTTGCCAACAGAACTACTTAATCGGGGGGTTCTGCTGGCAGCAGCTCTGGCATCACCCTGCGCCACTCCCAGCTGGCACGGCCCAAGGACGCCACGGGCGCTACTGTAACCTGGAGTTACTCCTTCTTGGGAAAAGCTAAAAAAAAAAAAAAAAAAAAAAAGAAAAAAAAAAAGAAAAAAAAAAATCAAGTATTTCCTTTAACTCCCCTCCCAGCCTAGCCCAGCTCGCTCCTTCCCGCTGGCAGCAGGGCTCCGCAGCCCCCCGAGCAGCCCTCGCTGTGCCCTGAGGGCAGCGCGGGGGCCTGGGTTGGTTTCAGCGCTAATTCACTCGAACCCCACTGGCACCGGGCTCTTCTCCTGCCCGGTCCCTCAGGGGCCCGGCCTCTACTTACAGGGCCACGAGGCACAGGAAGGCGATGAGGAGCAGCCAGGTGACGGGGGAGAGGCTGGGCAGGAGCTGCATGGTGCCCGCTGTCCGCCCGCCTCTGCCACCGCCGCGCCCCGGCGCCGGCCTGTGCCCGCCATCACGTGAGGGAGGCGGTGCTTCCCCGCCCGCTCGGTGCCTCAGGGCCAGGCCCGGGAGCGTCCCCCGGTATCCGGGTTCTCCGGGATTGGGGGTGTCGGTTCCCCCTCCCCTCCCCTGGGGCTGGAAATTGCTGAAAGGGCGGTTTGCACAAGCGGGGCAAAGGGCGGCAGCGCCCCGAGCTCACCGTGCGGCCTCTGGAGGGACAAGGAGCTGCTCCCGTGTCCCGCAGCTCCGCGGGTGTCTGTGCACACGCACCTTCCATGTGTCATGCCTTGTATCTCCTATTTAGGGTCCAGGAGGGAAGGGGCTGGAGGGGACAGACCTGCACCAAACACCTGCCCAGGCTGAAAGGTGCTCGTTGCGCTCAGGCAGATCCTCTGAAGGATGCAATCGTGTGGCAGCATAACTTGTAGTCGCACCTGTGCCTGTGGAGCTTCTGCCCGAGTCGGTGGCCTGCCAGCCCGAGGGAGCCCCCAGGGCAGGGCCGTGTGGGCAGGAGGTGCTGGCGAGCACCGGTGTCACCTGGGCATGGATCCATCCCCACATCCCCTCTGCCCCGGGCGTTCTCTCTGCACTCACGTTGCACATGATGATGACACTTGGCTTTAGGCAGCTCAGTCTCCCCCTCAGACGCGGACACGGAGCTGGCAGCCTTCTGTCGGAGAAATGGGAAGCGCATTACGTGTACGGGGTCACAGCGGAGCCTCTGGCCGGTTTAGTTCCAGCGTATGCAAACCCCTCGTGCTGGTGGGTGTGTGTGGGGACGGGTCAGGACACCGTGTCCTTTGTCCTCCTCACACTGGGAAGAACCACAAATCTCTTCCTCTCTCCAGTCCAGCACTGTCCCCTTCTCTGTGTGCCCTGAAGACACAGTAGACCCACATGGATCCAGCCAAGGACCCTACGTGCACATCACACTCACCTGCATCAGACATTACTCCTCTGCCTTTGGCATTCTCAGCCTTAGGGAAAGCCAAGTGCTCCTGCAATTACCTGCCAGTCAGATCTCACGTGGCTCTGCCCCCAGGCCAGCAGTGGATTTTGCCTCTGCTCAAACATTTCTTTTGCCTCGTAAAACACACGCAGCCGTGTGTGCTGAGCTGCCAGTGGGTTCAGCAGTCACCTCCACACTTACATGGAAGAGCTGAGCAGCAGCACTGCCAGTTTTGGTAGGTCGGTGTCTCAGACATCTCCAGCATCGCAGAGCCATGATGTGCTCAATGATTCCCATAATCACTGGTTGGTAGTAATCAATTAACCATTTTATGGAGACACATCCCTGATTCCTGCTTCTCCAGGCTGCTCTGAAGAGCTGAGCTGTAGCAGCATGCTGTGACAGGAACTTTATTCTCCATTTTATGGGATCTGCTCCTTTTAAGACACCTTGAAGCAACTGTCCTCGGGGAATTAGCCTTTCTTTTGCATCCAAAGGTTGTTTCTTCTCCTTGACAGGTCCCATACCAGAAGGACATAAAGAACAGCAGTGAGAGACAGGAGGAGAAACCAGGTGCTGGAGCAGTAACTCCCAGGCTGGGATTAGTGTTTCTTCCCTCACACAAACCCTCTGATTTTCCAATAACTTTTAACAGCTGTTGTGATTTCTCAGTGGAAAGCGGGATTGTGGTTCAGTATTTTGCCCCCTCACACAGAAACTGAAGCACAGACAGACTTGGAGAACAAGGATGTTAGCTAGCCCCCCAAATATGTAAGTAAACTGTGCAGCATCTTTGCATACAAGGAAATCACTAATTTGTCCAAAACAGATTTGAGTGGGAGCAATTTAGAGGTATGGTTCCGTGTGTGGCTGGTGAACCTCTGCAAACTTCTTATTTATCTGACTTTTGGTTTGGGTTTTTTTGCAGGTCTCTTGAAGTGCTGTGTCTCTCCAGCTCCCCAGATTTGAGAAAATCATAGTTGATAAAGTGTCCACCTCCCAGTCAAAATTGCTGCCATGACTCAGAGCTGCAGGTGGGGCCGTTCTGAACACTCACTGTCAGATAATTTTATACAAATTGCATGTGTTAAAGTGATGCTTTTATCCTTACACAGCCCTTTAGACAAAATGTGGTGGTATCCTCTGTACTTACTGAGACTATTTTTCTAATGTGAATATCACTGAAATGGCACCCAGGAGGAATAAAGCAGAGGGAAAGGCTCTCCAGATCATTTTTCTGGCAACATTTAGAGGGGTTTAGCATTGTGGACAAGCAAATTGCACAACAGGGCTGCAGGTGAGGGGCTGCTGTGGCATCCCAGCACCTTGTGTAAGAGAATGGAAGAAAATTGCCCAGGTTTGGGCTACAGAACTCTTGTCTGTCCAAGGCTGGTGATCCAGCAAAAACGTCTTGTGGTATGAAATGGGGAGCGATGAGTGCTCCCCACTGCATTCCTGTAGCAGTGAAAAATAGCAGCAGCAGCCTACAAGTTGACATCAATGCTTCTTCTAAGTCACCTCTTCCACAAAACTGTCACTTCCCCCACCCCCCATTTCAAGTAATAACTTATTAATAGGAGATGTCTCCAAGAGAGCTGCTCAACCCCCTTGGTAGGAGCCACATCAGTGCCAGTGATGTGCTGGTCTACAGGCACGGTTACATATTAGAAGGCAGAGCTGGTTAGAGGGTTAGAGACCAGGGTTAGAGACCTGCACCTATGAAGGACCCAGAGTGGCCCAAAAGGAATGTCCTCCACTGGACAGCCTCTCTGGCTCGTGGCCTCAGCCTCTCTGACATCGCCCTTCTTACTGACACCAACACAGTGCAACTGCTTTCCCCATTAATAACAAATCCCAAGGGCTCTAAAAAGGCTTACTGGAGCCCTGGTGATGTGCATTTAAAAGACTATTTATTCTTATGCCCTGGGGAGAGGAGGAGCAACTGAATGTGACCCTCTTGCCCCATGGCAGGGTGTCCCGTGATGGTCCTGGGCAGCACTGGAGCCATGGCCCTGTCCTCGCATGCTTGCCCTCTGGCCACCACGTGATCCCTTGCACTGCCGTGGTTCCTGGTATCTTTGTTCTCGCTGTGCCACCCTGGCAACGATCCCAGTTCAATATTAACTCACACATTATCTGCCACTCCTCTCTGCAATGGCAGAGTGCTTTCATGCACTGGGTACTCTTCCTGTGTTCGTGTCAGTCACCCCGGAGCGCAGCGCCCTTCTGCTGTGCCAGCACACCGCACTCCTCTGAGCCAGGAGGGAACAGGTGGCCAAGCAACTGAGACATGTGAGGCTTCAAAAGCTGATGGTCACCATGGTTAACACAAGCAGAAGGAGACATGAACTGTGGTAACTGGCTGTAGCCACCAGTAAAAATGGGACAATGCAGCTTAGACCAACTGGAAGAGCAGCAACTGAACAGATGGGGCACAGAGGATGATGTTAAACCTCATGCAGAACTTCAGTTTCTAAAAGCTCCGAGAGAGAGAGAGAGCAACAAAAATTTTAACTAGAGGGTCTTTCCTGAAAGAGAGGTGATTTTACTACTGTCTGCTTGGTGCGACTGAAGGAGGCCAAGGAGAGAGAAGCCCTGCATGAGTGCAGAGCACTGGTGGAAGGTCATCCCCAGGAGATGAATGCTCTCCTGCATCTCAGGCTCTCTGTTAGAGAGAATGAGACATCATCTTGCAAATAAGATAATGCTTATTTGCATTATTGCAAGATAATGTCTCGTTAGCTGCTGTGTTACAGACTCAAAAGTTTCCTTTCCTCTATATACTATGGGAAAAGTCATATTGTAACACACACAGTCCTTCTAACAGCCAAAGCAAAATGTCAGCCCCATTAATAACTAGGTTTTTATTCACTGGCTGTCCCATCCTTAACAATTCTCTTTTTATTTTCCTCTCATCCCACAAACGGCATCATGAGCTGTTTATTCCTGGCTCTTCCTTACAAACCTTGATCTCAAATGAGCCTCCTGAAAGGACTAAATGGGAAAGCACCAGATGTATGACATCCTCAAAGAGCTCCAGCAGCCAGGGAAGGACCAAGGGCTGGCACCAGCTTCTGCCTTCCCTCTCACCAAGCCCAAAATCACACAGTGCTTCATGCCTGGGTATTTCTGAGACCTCTGCAGAGCAAAAAGACCACATTGCTCCTTTCATCCAGCAATGCTGCTGAATGCTCCTGAAGCATCGACAGCTGAAACCCATCTCCCTTTCACTCCTCTATAATTTCTGAGCAAGGATGGAAAATTATAAGCCACAGCCAATGTTAAAGTATGAAACCAATTCTGGAAAGCACGGCGGGGCAGTGCTGTGTGCGCTCCCCGCTCATGCTCGGACACCAGCTCCTCCAAGGACAACTTCTCCTTTGCCTGTCTCACATTGTACCAGAGAATGACTCTGGCTTTTCAGACCTCCCAGCTGGTAGCTCTGTCTCACTGCATGAAGCAGCCAGTGCTTTTCAGAAAGTGTCAGTGCACCACTTGCAATGACCTCAATTTCTGCCAAGCCATTTCCAAACCAGAAGTCAAGGCAGAAAAAGACAAAAATCATGACATGACCCTGAAGCCATCATCTCCAAATGCATGACATGCAGCCCTTTCTACCACCATCCCCTTACCTCCAAACCCACCCTATCTCACGAGGACACACATTAGAAACAATCCAGTGTTCTGGAATGTATTTTGGAGCCAGGATCTCTGTTCAGCCAGACCCAGCACTCAGAGCCACATCGCTGCCCAAGGCCAGAGTTTGGCCCATTGCTTCTGTCTCCAGTGCCTGAGTTCTGGATGTTTTTCTGGACACATTCTGGGTATGCACTCAGGGCAGGGATGAAGCTGTTTGGCTCTTGAGTCATTTGGCATTGTGGACTCCCTATCAGCAGCTGCTGGATGTGAGCCATCCCCAACATGTTCAGGCACAGTCCTTGAGAATCCAAGCAGGTATGGCTGGAGGCTTATCACTCAACCTCACAGGATTTCTCTATTGCAGCTAAATCCAAACATTTGGCTGGTTGGATTAACCCTTGCTGGCTTTGTGAAATGGGCTTCATTGGAAACAAGCATCTTTCTCTCACCTTTTAATTTCTTCTGTAGTGTGGAGACAGCTATGGATCAATGAAAGTGTCCTCATTGATCACCCTGGATGTTTTTTTGCTGGACAGAGGATTGAAATATCGAATCCTTCCTCTGCCAGTCCTCCCCACAGTGGGGGATAGAACATTTCTGATTTTCCATCAGGTTATGTGAGGTTTAATCCCAGATGATACAGTCTCCCAGCAGATTAAGTCAGTCTCATAAATACATCTGAAAATTGGCCTTCCTTTATCCCATACTTCCCACAGTTCAGCTTCTCTGATGACTCCCATTGCCCTGCTCCTCCCCTGCCCCCCACCTCTGGCGTGTTCATCCCAATCAGATCTGCTTGTACATACATAAAAAATAACTCAAGATTGAAAAAGTTGGTATTTACAAGTTGAGCCTTGTACTGTTGGAATTACACTTTAATTAGGTCAGTCATGTTCCCCTGGTAGGGTAAGAATGATAGTGCTGGAAAACAGACAATTTATAGAGACCCAAAAATAGCTTATCCTGCTGTTTTGTAAGAGAGATGTGTTTTCTTTGCCCTGTGCTGAGGACATTGCAGTCAAGGCCACTTGGGCACACTGATAGCAGCCACACAGACTCTGGCTTGGTCCCACAGGCAAAGCTGGCCTGTGCCTCAATTTCCTCCTTCCAAAGGTTGGGTATTCGTTCTTCCCAATTTGGCAGGGCTGTGTTGAGGTCACCTGTGTTTGTCAGGCATTTTGTCACTCTTGGCATGAGGTCCCAGGCTATGTTACACAGGCCCTTTTGCCCACCTTGCCTTTTAGCCTTATCTACACCTTCTGTGAAGTGTACAAAGGGCACAAACTCAGCTGAAGGAGGCTCAGAGTAAAGAACAAGTCCTTGGCTTTGCCCCAGCTGGTTTTCTAGGGTGTGTGTCATCAGCATAAAGGGTGCCACAGAACCCCTTAGAAGTTGCACAAAGCAGGGAATTACCTTTGAGCGACACCGTGGGTGTTGGTCCTTTCTTCCTCTGAACACATTTTTGTCACGCAACCGTGGTTTGCGGCTTCCTCGTTCTTCCACAGGCAGGTGCTGATCCTCTGATTCCACAAGACTTCACGGGTTTCAGCGCTGCTGACAAATTTGCCTTGTAAAGCCTCGAAGAATGACTTCACACGTCAGCCTGGTCTGATTTAGGATTATCCTAACTCGTTAACAAATGGTGATGAACGTGCCAATTGCCTACTTAATGAAGGTTTCTACCAGGCTGGGAAGTCAGCGGCCACACCGCCTTGGCTTGGAGGGACGTGCCTGGCATTTCCAAGTAAACAAGACAGCAAAGCTAAAGAACTCCTGGAGCACCGTGGAAGTGAACAAAAACACAACAAAAACATGTGTTCGCATAAAGTACCTTTTGATTTTGTGGGAAATGCAGGTTTGAAATGAAAATAATTAGTGAGGCAAGAGGAGGAGAAGAAAAATAATAAAAACAAGAGGCAGGCTTACAAAAGAAAAAAACAGAAAAGAAAAGGAGCAAGGAGAAAAATAAATAACCCTGGAGCAAAAACGCAGAGGGGAAAAAGAGGGAACAAAAGAGACAAATAGCAGGAAAAGGATCAGTAATGAAAGCCCAGATTACTTGATTCAGTCAAGCCACTGCTTGTGCTGTTCAGGGCAGGGCGGGAAGCCAATCTGTTTTCTCTGGTATTGTTTAGGCTGCGAATACCGTGGCAGATTTCCCATCCACTCCCATGTTTATGTCCGTGCTCCAATCACAGCTACAAAAACGTGTGGGGGAAGCACATCCCGAGAAGAGTAAGGGCTGGAAGCTGGAGGATGATACACTTTGGAGCCAAACGGCCTCAAAAAGCACTTCTGCACCTTATGGCAATTTTGCAGGATAATGTCTCGTTCACAAAATGCTGTGACGGGAGGATTTTCATCTTCAAAATGGGTACAGTGATACCTCTGGGTTGTTACAAGCTCCCAGCTGCAAAGGGCTGCCTGTATGTATACAACACTGCATTATTTATAATATCCTTTCCAGGAGAAGGAGGATATGAGTTCTTTCCTTCACAGTTTGACTATTTTTTTCCTTCCCTTCTCCCACTTGGAAAACATTGATTTCTTGCCCTCATTTCTCCCACCAGAGCTGTAGCTGACCTGACTGTGTTTCGTTTACTTCTCTAGGCCAGATGCTCAGTGGGTGAAAAGCACAACCAATCACCCTGGAATAACAGAGCTGCCCTGATTCCCCCCAGATGGGATCTGGTCTTGCCTCCCCAACATCTGCACTTTTGTGGGAACTGATTAACAACTGCTACAACACTGCTGGGGAGGGGACAAAGACATAAAAAATGTTGGCCCCATGGGTTTCTGTTTCTGAGTGGGTTTTGACTCTCCTGTACTAAGGATCTGAGAAAGTTTATTGCTGCAAAATAATAAAATATTTAAGACTGATCAAATTTTGTGTGGAAACTATTTGAGCTTAGCTGAGAAGCAGCAGGGGTTGTAAGATTTTACAGTCCAGAGCAAACAGTGAGGAATTTCAGTCTGTGTTACATTCTCAGTGTCCTGAGCTGTTAACTCGTGAGCATGCTGGCAAGGCACCCAGAAACTTCTTCAGCAACAGAAGAGTCTGGAAAAACACTTTTTTTCCCCTTCTACAGAACAAATGTACCAAGGACACAGATGTTTCCAAAAGGGTTCTTTTAATCAGAAGCAAGTTTGCAAAAGAAGAAGTAACTTTCTCATATAAAATAGTGGAGTGGTGAAGGTGAGGCTAACAAGAGGTGTGGAACAAAAATCCAGGGCAAATCTCCAAGGAGACACTGAGTTCAAAGCAATGATCCCATAACTGAGTACACCGAAGGCTCGCTCAGACACAGCCGTGTGAGGTGCTCCGACCCCAGGGCTGACAGCACATACCAAATCAGAGGAGGGTCTCCAGCACAAGAGAGGCAAAGTGACCAGCTACAAACTCACCAGAACATGGGGTTCTTGCACCTTTCTGCTACCTGAGAGCTCCCACTGCGCTGTGACAGGCCCCAGCAGGCCCTAATGACATCAAAGGGAGCCCTGGTGGCACTTCCCACCTGCAGAAGGCCACCATTCCGTGGAAGCAGAAATTCCCAAATCTAGTGAATTGAACACAAATGGGAAAACACCTTGAGATAAAGCTTTGTAACCCCATTCTTGTCTCTGTATCCAGTGATTCAGGCCCCAAGAAAGTGCACAGTGATCAAACAGCATTGAAATAATGAATTTCTTGTCAAGTCTTGAGGCTCCAAGGCCATTTAAAGTGGGCATGTGGCAGCTTTGAGAAGATAAAATTCTAAGTCAGAGCCTGAATCTCCAGTGATAATGGTACTTCACTCCTTGTTCAAACAAATCTCACCTGTCCCAAGTGTCATGTGTGTGCTTATCCATTGTAGCTCTCTGCTGTCTGGTGAGGCAAACTCTACACCTGCACAAAGTGCAAGACAGCTTTCTTTTTCTGGGAGAGCAGGGGGAGAACAAAAGGAGTACAGAAATACAAAGAACAGAAGGGACTGGAAGTGTCCAAGGCCAGGCTGGACGGGGCTTGGAGCAACCTGGTCTAGTGGAAGGTGTCCCTGCCCACGGCAGGGGGGTTCAAACAAGGTGATCTTTAAGATCTCTTCCAACCCAAACCATTCTGGGATTCTATGACTTGTCAGGTGGACTCATTTCAAGCCCATCATGTTCAGTCTTGGGGTGAACATGCTCCCAGTTCTAGGGTGGTTTCCATAAGGAGGCTTCAATGGGTTTTGTAGAACCACATCATCACATGTGTGGCTTTGTTTGAACACCTCACCAACAGACTTTTCCCACCTCTGGTAACCTCGTAGCTTCTAGGAACACCTTGATAATGTGTGGATTCCACATGTGCTGGCAACAATCTGTAAAAGCCACCTAAGGAATGTGACAGAACTAGCAGGAACCCCAGGCTGAGTGGAACTGTCTGCAGTACAACCTGCCCATGTCCCAGCAGCTCTGTGGTTCTTCCTTTCCAAACATCACCTCTCATTGCGTGTGTCCTCCTGGCTGCTACTGGTACAGGAGGTCAGTAAAAACAGGAGGTCTTGGCATCTTGGTCACTCTTACACATCACAGGCTTCTGGACTTCAAGATTTCTCATGCCTCTGCCAGAGGTTATCTTTCTCGTGGTTGTTTGCTTTCTTTTAAAGTTTCAGATAAATTCCTTTTCTGAAAGGATTTTTCTCCAACAAGTTGCCCTGTATATCTGAAAGCAATGTGTGGGAGAAGGCAACAATGCTCTGTATGCATAAAGATCTCTCTCTCCTCCCTTTCCGGAAGGCAGATTAGATAATCTTTGGATGACCCAATGGATTTCTTAAGGGAAGCAATGGCAAGGATAATAAATGCATCCCTATGTCAAGATATTTAGTCCAAACAATTGCTACAGCAGGTTCTGGCAGAGACCTTGGTATGAGAAAGAAAAATGAGATCTTGGCCCATCTGGAAAACATCACTGGTTTTAACACTCAAAATGAAGAGGGAAAAGAAATAATTTTGAGTAATAGATTAGCTTCTTTTCTGTGTATTTTTTTCTTCTCTCCAACTGCTCCCAAAAGTGGGATCGCTGGCCAAAGTGTGATTCCTTTAGTAAATGCTGATGAAAGCCTTTGCTCTCACCTCTCCCTGCCCTCCCCATGAAGGCATGCCACGAGTGATTCCCAGAGTGGGGAATAAGAGACTCTCACTGATGAAAGCAAAGGAGTGCCCTCTCCTGTCCCTTGTCACCACTGCCATTTGTACCTCCACAGTGCTGGCCCTGCCCAAACATCAGAGCACTAAAAGGTGGGAATGGAAAATGCTCGACCCAAGGGTGTGGGAGTGGCCATGGTGGGGACACATCACATGTGACACTGATTTTGGGGGGGATAAAATGCTCTACTCGGAGTGGGCTGGAACAGCACAGCTCCTTTCATGTGTGCACATTTGCATGTGGTTTATGACAGGGACCACGTGAGGTTTGGGGCTGGGAACATTGCTGACAGTGGTGACTGGTGTCACCTCAGCCCTGGCAGGAGGTGAAGACTTGGGCACTTTTTACCTGCAGGAGATGGGGTATTGTTATGGCTACTGCATGAAAAACAAGCTCCATAAAATCCATTCCCTGCAATGTCTCCCTTGGTCATTTCATGATGCTGCTTCTATTTTTCCATAACAGTCACCAAGAGACTTGAGAAACAGGGGAAGGGAAATAAAGAAATAAAAATAAAATATCCTAAGAAGGCATTTTAAACATAAGCCTTCATTCTTCAAGACTGTTCTAAACAGGAGGATGGAAATGGCAGCGAATTCAATAGGTGAAGTTACTGTAACATGACAACTAATGTTTAAAAGTTGTATCTCAAGGCTGCAATTCCCAAAGATTGCAGCAATGAAATAGAGCTTTCTTCCTAACTGATGGAGTATTTCCTTCCAGATAAAACAATTTCCCTGATATGTGAAGTAAATAAAACCTACCTATTAACCATATTTTACAAGTTGAGTGTGTTAGCAAGAAGGTGGAGGCATCACACATGGAGTGACACAGGATCCTGCACAGAAAACGCATCCTGTGCTCAGCTGAGGGCTGAGCAGGGCACTGAATCTCCTCACTCTGCAACTGCCTATGGCAAATAAACCCACATGTCAGAAAAGCCAACCCCTGAACACAACATAAGCAAGAGTGACAACCGTGTGGACGAGAACGGAACAAAAATACCTTTGTTGGGATCGCCAGGTCCTAAAGGAATCACACCTAACCTGTTATTTTGACAGCAGCCATAAGAAAAGGGCCACACAGCCAACTCAGCAGGTCCTCAGCAAGCTCAGGCTTTTTACTTGCAGCTGGTTCTGAAAAAAAAGGAACAGCCTCTTCTCCTCGCTTTATATAGACTGTGCTGTTCCCCATGTCGTCCTTCAGTGGAGCAGTGGCCACATTTCCTTTATTCCCCATGGTTTTCTTGGGGCTTTTTTTTCCTCAATGTGGTATCAGATCAGCCCCAGGGAGTAACTGCACCTTACACCAACTGAGATCTGGCAATATGCAGGAGATGTGGAGTTGCAATATGCTTTCCTTTGGAGCAAAGTCTTCTGTGTTCCGTCTACTTCCTACTAATTTGCATCCCTAAAGTCCTCAGTGGTCCTTGAAGGGCTCCTCCTGCAGCACTACCTCTTACACCTGTGGGACAAGCGCCATTAAAATTCCAAGAGCAATTGCATTGCTGTGTCAAATGTATAAAAACAACGTGTTTAAAATATGTAATCTGATGCAGGAAATGACAAAGGAAAAGGAAAACAAATCAGAAAGTCACGTAGATAATTTTGTCTAAGAAACAAAAAAGGCAGACTGAAAACAAATTTTGGCAGTTCAGTAATTAAAGCAAAGTCCATATGGCTTAAGAGAACAGTCAAAGTGCACAGAAGGCGGTGGGTTTTTGTTTGCTTTGCATTCCTCTTCACAGCACACTCCAAGTCATCCTCTTTGGAGCCCCATCTCCATCCCACACACATCCTACCCAGGTGCAGAGAGGGGGATGACTCACAGGGTTTTGGCTCAGCCGTGTCTTTGCGAGTCCCTTGCCATCTAATGAGCTGCAGATCATTATCTCAAACTCAAAAGCCCTTAAACACACCCACTGGAGTTTTTGGTTTTGAATTTTTTTCTTCCTGGAACCTTTGGAGAGGAAGAGCAACCCAGTGCCAAAGCTATGCAGAGTCTGCATGCACCAAGAGCAGCAGTGCTCGGAGGCAGTGCCGAGGAGGAAAAGCAGTTCTGAGATCGGTTGGCCTGTCCAAGAGGCACTGAAAGGTGACAGCAAGGCTGAGCTGGCCCTTGGACCTCAGCTGTTCTGGTGAGGTGCCACCAGGATACTCCCAACCAGGCCCCTGGGCAGCCTGGTTTCAACAACCTGCTCTGATGACACCACCTCTCCCTGCCACAGATGTCCCACATCCCTTGAGAGGACAGGGACAATTTTCTATGGTAACAATGCCCACATGAGCCTTGACAGGACATTAGCAAGCACCAATTTTCCTGGCTTATCCACCTGGAAGGAAATGCTAGATCCTGGCGTGGCAAGGACTCTCCTGCTTCCAAATTCACCTTTCAAACTCTTATGATAAAAAGCCTGGTGACCCAGGACTGCTGCTACGTCCAAGGGCTGGACTTGGATTCTTTCAGTGCCTGACAACTTCCTTGTGAGTAAACAACTTGCTACTAAACAAGACAGACTCAGGAAAAGGATAGAAGAAAAGAAAACAAAAAGTGAGCTGTACAAAAGGATGGAAAAGAAACTAAAAATCTCCTCTTTTCTTTCTGAAGGCTGTAGTTTCAAGTGCACAGAGCAGGCTGTAAACGTGCACAAGGTAATTCATGACCCCAGTGCCTGAAATACCTGGTTAGCTTTATTTGGAGACACATTTTTGCTTCTCCCAGATATGAAGCTGCAGAATCAATAAAAGGCACCTGTGGACACCAAAACCCACCCAGTCTGTGTGGTGTGTCTTTGTACTAAAAAAAAAATAAAATCAAACAAACCCTGCCACTGTGTACTTTTTTACAGAGCAGTAAACAGAACTGCAGAGTCTGGGTGAGAAAGGATGCTCGACTTCTGTTGGCAGGACATGGTAACTCTGATGATCAAAACCCTCATCAATTAGTAAACTGTCTAGGTTGTCACTGCAATTTTAATTGAAAAATTCCTCTGGTTTGCTGGGTTGTGTCCTTTGACTTTTAAAAAATGACTGACTCAAATAGTACACACAGTCTACAAGGAGGATTAGAGCCACACCAAAAATAAACTGACCTTACATCTGAATTCTTCCCACCTGCTTCACCCACCACTGCCTACAGTGCTCTTTTCAGCCATCTCCTCTTCCAAAGGCCCTGGAATTGGAATATTTAAAGAATGCAGCAGGTACCATTTGAAGAAGAAAGAAAAGCAGGTCAGTAATTCAATATAAATACACCAGTAGTGAGCTTAGAGCGGACACAGTGACACATCTGAGCCTACATTGATCAGCCAGTGCTCCTAATGTGTGGAGCAGCAAGGAGAAGAGAGGAGGTGTCTGCTTGTCACCTAAAAATCTGTCCATTTTCTACACTTTACTACTTAACCTTGATGACAGAGAGAAATTTAGAAGAAGAGAAAAAGAAGAAAAAAAAAGAGTAGAGAAAAAGGAAGAAAAAGGAGCCTGGGAGGTTTTATGTTTTCTCTTCAAATCACATCACAAAGTCACTCATTGCATCTAGGGAATTCACCTGCTTGCTTGGGAACGGTGAGACAGGAGGAGGGGGAGAGAAAGGAAGAGGGAAGGAGAAGGGCATGGGAGCTGCTTCCTGAAGCAGTGTTACAAAAAGCAGTTAAAAAACCCCTACTATTCACAAGTGGTTAAAATCATCACTGTTGAGAATTCCTTTTTTTTCTTTTTGTTTTCTTAAACAAAGGTTCAGCTATTTCAGCTCCGTGTTTTTATAGAGTTGATTGTCTTCAGAAAGAAAAAAAAAACCAAAAGAACAACCAAACCAACCCAAACCACCACCAAGCCAGCCTCAGGTGTGTTCCCATCCGTTTCTACCCTGATAAGAGAGGTCCCCCACAGTTCAGCGCCCCGGCCACGCACACACGGTCACTGCCACTGTCCCGCCGTGTCCCCAGCCCCGCTCAGACAAAGGAGGAGAATCCTGTCACTGGAGTCCGGGAGCCGGGCGCGGGCTGTCCCGTCGGGGTGTACACCCCTCCTGAGCTCTGTGTCGTGATGACAGTCTGGAAATAGGGTTCTGGCTCGCTGGCCGTGCACTCCTCGTATCTGTAGGACGCCGGGTGCTGCTTCACCCCTTTCTGCTGCCGCTTCCACGAGTTGTAGTAGGTGGGGTCGCTCATGTAATGGTTCACAAAGGAGTGCTTGGGCAGCTCGTCCTCGTAATCCGAGTCAGTGACCTGGGCCATCGGCAAAAACAGAATTAGGTAATCGGTCATTAGCATCGATGATTTTTTTTCGGCCTGTTGTGCTCGCAAAGAAATGAGAGGCAAGTTTAGCATCACCAGCTGACTAAAGCTGTCACGTTAAGGTAAGAGGGATGGCAGTCCCTGTGTGGTACAGGCTGGGCTCTGGAAAAGCACTGTGCTCTGCTTTAGCCAGACTCTGCTGCTAAAGGGAGAGTCCCCTGATGATACATGACAGAGAAATCCCCTCTAATTCCCTGCAGAGCGGTGCAGGGGCAGCCAGGAGCTCCTGTTTGGGCACAAGATCCAGGGAAGTGTAGAGGGGTCACAGCGAAGCCAACAGCTTTCAATCACAATCAGAAATATTGCAATTACAACTGAGCATCTCTCTTCTGATGGAAGGGCAGCAGGGATGCCTTCCACACAAACACTCTGGTTAGCCAGGCCAATATTTGGGGTGGCCAGCCCAAGCCACCTGCACAGGACTCTGGGTGTTAAGTATTGAATTTTAGTTCTATTGGAACTAAAACTGGAAGGGAGTTAAGTAAAATCAGACTTTTTTACAGGCAAATAACACTATTTGCATGTTCCAGCTGGTTATTGGTGGTACAAGGTACACAACCAGCAGCGACAGAAGAAAGAGAATGCAAAATCTGGGAACGAAGAGCTGCCAGGCAGGAGGGGCTGATCCTTGGGATGAGTCAGACCCAGCTCTGCGCTCAGAGCGGATCCCACCCCTGAAACATTTATGCACGGTGGCTGGAGAGCTTCAAAGCTCCCATCAATATCAAGCAGGAGCTCTATTGAGATGTAACCAGATAAGCTCTGTGCATCTGCCCCTCCTCTGAAGTGCTGCTGCTGGGATGCAGCTGGAGGAATCGCAGAGGGCTTGTACATCTCTGCGAGCGCAGACACCACGGCAAAGCCTCGGCCATGGAATCTCAGCGCACATTTTCCTTCTGTTTCCACTGATGTTCCCACCAGGAACAGCCCCATCCCATCCAGCACGCAAACTCTTACCCAGGCATTTCCAGATCGCATGCCTTCCCTCAAAATCTCGGGTTAGAGCATGCAAAAGTTTTTATTCCTTTCCTTCCCCCCACTCAATAATCTGCATTTCCAATTCTAGAGGCATTTAAATATCAAAGTAGGAGCTGCCTAAGACACACAGAGACAGGTAAGTGCAGCTCGTCACTGTTCGTTGCTGCGATTAGTTTCAAAAGGTTGGTGTGGTTCTGATCTATGACACCACCCAGCAAACACACATCCTTCTTGATCCTGCCTGCCACAAAACTTGTCTCTCCTCCTCTAAAGCTCCTTTTTAATGGTCTCTGAAGAACAATCCTCAAATGCCTTGTGAACCATCGTTTGAAAAGGGCACAGCATCCATCATCCCACTTCTTTGCTTAGGTAGCTGCTTCAATACTATTCTGTGCCCATTTTCCAGCACAGAGGCTGATGGACTGAGCTGAGAAATTTTTCCCAGGGCTTTCCAAAAGTGAGCAAAGCACCTCTTTACAGCTTTGCAAAACTTCCTTTCAACTATTACCCAGGCTTTGGCTCTTTAGGAATTATGTTCTGTTTGATTTCTAAGAATGAAAAGCTTCAGGTGCCTTGACAAGTAATTACTAATACAACAAAGCCCTACCAGCATTTAATAATTATTCCAGAAGGAACACAGCAAGCCTATCTCCTAGAAAAACACTCCTTTGCACCAGCTGCCAGGCTTAGGAAGCCAACACCCGACTCTCTCCAAAGACCTTCCTGAACAGGTGGTTTTTGCAGCATTCCTGGAATATCCCCAGATTTGGATCACTTCACAGCCAGTGGGTGCAGAGAGCAGCTCCAGAGTCTTGGCACTGCTGCCAGGAGCATCCTGCCAGCACTGCCCTGTCTGTTTTTGCAAAGGGCTCCAACAGGAGTGCCATGGATGGCTGCAGATGTGGCAGCATGGCAGGGCCTGGCAGCAGGGGCTCGGGCTGGTCCTCAGCTGCAGACACAGCTAACTTCACCAAAAGATCCCCAAACCCTGGTTCCCTCAGTACTCAGCAGGAAACAAGTTATTGCACTCTGCATCAGTCTCCAAACATTATGCTGTGTGTCCATTGTGTAACTTTAAGGTAAATGCCTGGGAAGCTGAGGGATGATGTGGAAGAAAAGTCTCTGCATCCTGAGCAGAGACACGTGGGTCTCAGAAGAAGAAGCACCAGAAGCAGCACCTGGAGGTGTGAACTCCTCCAGCTGCCGTGGGTGTGCTCTCGATATCAAAGGCAGGAGGCACTGCTCTCCCATGTCCTCTGACTCCTTCCCAGATCACTTTTACTGACTCAGACACCCTCGGGCACCCGGCAAGGGAACAGAGCCCTGCTGAACAGAGGGGTCACAGCTGAGCTGAGGCGGCATAAGCATGAGGAGCAAAAAACCCCACAAACTTCTAGTGGCTCTTTATGAGTCTTCCTGATGTCCCCACAGACACAGAGCATCTGTGGGGTTGGACAAAGCCAACTAAAAGGCTGGAAGCCCTAAGGAGAAATGCAAAGAAGCATGTGACACGATTTTATAGCTGTAATAGTACTGATGCAGTTCTGTCTGTCACCAGCAAAAAACCGACTCACTCACAAAACGAATATCATTTCTGTTCCTAAGCAAAGTTCTTTCAAGATTGCCAGAAGTCAACATCATAAAGAGGAGAAATCCCAGGAACACTGTAAGACGAGCTGCTACCATTTGAAATATGGTGATGCTCAGATTTGCCATGAACTGCAAGAGGGAATTTAAAACAACACCACTTGCTGATAATTTGTCCACTAATTAGTTCATTATACCAACTGAAAGGGAACACTAATTTGGTGTAAATGAGGCCAGAGTCTTTCAGAAAGAACTGTCATGAAACAGAGAGAGCTGCAGTAACTTCAGCCTTTCACCATCATTCAGACTGATGCTGGAAAGATGCTTGTTAGTGTTGATACAACATGTTTTTTCTGTGTTTCTTTCAGAGCAGGCAGGAACTGACTATTTTGTCCGTGTTTCTGAAGTGTTTCCTAAGGTCTGCTCCCAGCAAGACTCCAATAACCATCCTTATCAGCAAGGAATGCTCTAACTGGCATTCCACAGCCCGATGAAAATCAAGGAGAAGTAAGATAAACCTGTTTAGCATGACAATACAGACAGCTTATACTAGAGGATTACTCTTTAGTGGTTTTTAAACTATTGAGTAAATAGAAATGCTGCAGGGCTTTTTGCTTTGTTTTCAGGTTTCTCCTTCCCCTGCGACTGTGGCTGTGTTACCTTGGAAACCTCCATAGGCTGGAGTGTGATTGGGTGTGTGGTGACATTACACACTGTCAACCAAAGGTGCATGGATGCCTATGAAACAACAAATACAGAAAAGGAGAGGCTATTTAGGTATGTTTTTCATAGCACAAAATGCACAAGTGCTGCTCAGAGGCAAGTCAGCCACCAGAGTTGGCTGGCTTAGTCAGTGGGAAATGTGATAATAAATTTGATAATAGTTCCAGTTATCCTTTTAAGTGACTACAAAAGAAACAGCCTTATAAGATTACTTCTAAAAATGTAGATGACAGCAGGATTTTTTTTGTTGTTGTTGTTGTTGGCCTGAACTAAATATGCTGTAAAAGAGACAAGGTAACCCAGTATGCAAAACATTTCTCTGGACGTGGGAACCCACTCTTATTTTATGTGTCACCTGCAGTTGGTTTCCACATAGTGCCCAACTTGTGAAAATCACTGGAGAGCTTTACTGGAAACAAGTTAAACTCTTCCCTCTGAAGTGTTAAGTGGAGATTAATATCTTCCTACAGAGCTGAGAAAGCCAAAGCCAGTCAGACTGCAGAGAGCAGTGGGAAGGCCAGAGCATCCAGCACTGACTGGTAAGGTGTGCAACCTGTGACAGTGTTTTCTCCTGGAAACAGTTTTTGGGAGACCACAAGGACATGTGAGAACACACAAATGTGCACCAGCCTCCCCTCTCCCCTTGCTCTTCCTTGGCTGGATGACACTGCAGATACATCACCAGATTTCCATACATGATGAACACCAAATTTTTTCAGATTATCTGTCCAGACCCTTGTCCACTTGACTCATTAACTAAAAGCCTATTATTATTAATCATTTAGAATTTACACTCATAGCAGTCTCCTGCTCCGTACCTGCCAATTAAACTTCTTTAACCTCATTAACATTACTGGTGCTTGGCTTTCATGACATGGAGTAAGTTCACCACTTGATTTATGAATAATAAGAGTCCTACTCGATTTCCTCTTTGTTTCTGTGTGTCTCTCCTCTCCAGGAGGGAGCTTGGAGGAATGCTCCCAGGCAGCTGTGTTTTAAGTGCAGTCAGTCAGCCCAAGAGTTCTTCATGTTCAGTAAACCCCAGGAGACTTAAAGCCAGTGAGCTTCCTTCTTTTCCATAGAAAATCTTGACACCTCAGGCAAGAGGCGTAAGACTAAGCAGTAACACAGGTGACAAGTGGATTGAAGGCAAAGGCACAGTTTTTGTCCCTGCCTACCATGATTTGCATCATATTAAATGGAATTTGAGACCCAAACACAGATGTATTAGAGGAAAACAGCATCAGGACCCTCTGCTGCAGAGGAACAAACCTGGGTGGAACTCTCACATGAAAAGATATCTTTAATTCTTCATCTAATGGCAAACGTTTCTCCTTGCTAAGACAGATGGAAAATCTGAAACTCTCAGAAAACAGAGCTTGTCTATTAAGATCTCCTCTGAGAACAGAAAATAAAAGACAAACAGGAAGAGTTAATAGGTACAGGAACAGCTGAAAAGAGAGTGGTCAATCATCTACGCCCACATCTGCCCCAACCCACCCTCACCCCCTGTCTGCACCTGCCAACATAAACAGCATTTTCAGGCTGATCAAAAGGCAGCATCTCCTACTGCTACCTCTACTGGGAGCATATTAACATTTCATGACTAAAAGCACTCCCCACCTCAAAAAACTCCAAACAAGCATCAAAGACATTATACAGGCATGCTGCATATCCAAGTCCCAAGGAAAAACAGGGCCATATTTTGTGTACATACTCACATGCACACCCACATTCACAAAACACCAGAATCTCAACTGAGACCTTCGAGCACGACAGCAATACAACAATAACTAAACAATATCAATAGCCTGAGAAAAAACCCACCAAAACCACTTCATTCTCTGCTGTACAAACAGTGCATATGGGAGGCATAATGACACCCTGCAAGGAGACTTCTGCACATCACCAGGAAATACCACACAGGACATTGAAATTAATGTCAAAAGGTGCCAGTGCTAAATTCACGATCATGCTCAGCAAACTGTTCTAATGACAGGTTTAATGCTGGCTTGTTACAGTGACATGACCAAAGCACTGTGGGTTTAATCTGGAGGGTAATGCTGGAGCATTGCAGAGACAGCAGCTTGAGCTGCACCAAGGAACGCTGCCTGCACGACGGGTCGGCCACAGGGCAGCACAAAGCAGCAGGCTGTCGGTGGTAATTAGCAGGAGGTGAGAGCTAGGTAGCCAGGAAAAGCAGCTGTAGCTGCAGGTGCAGAAAAGCTACAGATGAAAACTGTCATCTTCTTTCACTACTTGCTGCCCGTGATTTTTCTCTTGCTGGAAGGGTCAGGTTTGGCATGGTTTGGCCCACTGCTCGCTTCTTGCGCTGTCAGTTTGGATTCGTCAGGATCTCAGCTGACAGCGTCTGATTTTAGAGACAGATTTACCTTTCTGGATCTCCTTTGAAGTCTGTCTATTCACCCCTGGCCACTGCTGGACTTCCACAGACAGCAAGTGCTTTCTTCCCTCTTACAGAGAATGAGAAATACAAGATGGAGCCCTGCCAGATGGATAATGCTGGCATACACCCACCTTGCGTGGAGAGCAGCCTAAAGGCAAGGCTGGGGTGTTCAGAGAGCTGAATGCTGGGCCCCCACAGCCATGGCCATTTGCTCCCCGGCAAGTTACTCACTCCCCACCTACTCCCTGTGTAACCAAGGCGGTGGCTGTCACCACTCAGACCACGCTTCTGAATCGTGGGGTTTGCTGTGAAGCTGCAAACCACATTCCACACTCCAGTCAGTGCAACAATCCAAAGCACATCTCTCCTTTAACCTCGCCCAGACAGTAGCTGGTTATTTTGCAGCACATATGTGTTTTCCCCAAAGTGCTCCAAGTTTGCAGCCTACAGGCTGAAGGGGGTGTGCAGATCCTTTCAGAGAGGTCAGCACACACTCTCTGACTGATTGCACTTATCTTTCTTCCTGACTCTGGAAAACTGAATATCTGCCAAGGCCAGGTCTGAAATCTGCCCTAGCTGGGTCCTGCTCATCATTCTCTCCTTTGATATTTTTATTTTAAGATGTGATGCAAACAGCCTGGTGAATTGAACCTTTTCAAATCCCTGAGACAGACAAACAGTGACCACACAGCATGATGTGGATATGGGACTGGGACTTCAAAGACTTGCCAGGATTCAGCATGGAAATGAATATCTGCAGTGTCTGTGCAGTGTGAGACACAGGGAAATCCTTACCTCTGACTCTGACACTTCCAGGGGTTTCTCGTTGAGGCCCAAGCCCTCGGTCAGCACAGCCCCGTTGTACTTGTTGCAGATATCCTCATCAGAGTAGTGCAGCCCCCCTGGGCTTGGCCGAGGAGGAGACCTAGGAAATGCAAAGGATGAGTGTTTGGGATGTTGTTATTCCCCTGGAATTAATGAAATCATGCTTAGAAGCCAGAATCACAGCTTGAGGCAGAGACTTGGGTGTTTAAGTCCTCTCTGGATTCTTCAGTCTCTCCTTTTTGCCTGTTTAAAAGTGCTTGAAGCTAGAAAGAAGACATTCCAAAAGCACAGCATTCCCAGAT
Organism: Nicator chloris; assembly: GCA_013400495.1. Lineage (NCBI taxonomy): Eukaryota > Metazoa > Chordata > Aves > Passeriformes > Pycnonotidae > Nicator > Nicator chloris. The sequence continues at coordinate 113,982 of WAAE01006950.1, forward strand.
TTTTACCTGGTTCCATTTTTCTTTGAGAAGGTGCTCTTGATGTTCAGGTGTCTGCTGTTGAGCTCCAGAGCAGTGAAGCCTCCGTTATCCAGGGTGACTGACTCTTCCACGTTGGAGATGGTTTTACCTGGAGCCAGGAAATGAAAGGTTCAGCTAAAACAAAAGCACTTTTCCCCCAAATAGAACTGCAGGAGCTAACTTGTCCTTCTTTCTGTTTTATGACATCATTAATTCTTTGAAATTCTCTTTACTTTTCTTACTGGCAAGTGAGAACAGAGTCAAGACAAGGAGTGTATCAGGAATGTGAAGGGGCAGAGGAAGCCAAAAGAGGAGGAAGAAGTCATGGATGGATGGATGGATGGATTTCATTCAGAGGCAAGTATCTAAAATAGCACAGATAAGCTGTGCTTCAAAAGTGTTTATTCTTGGTTTTTGACTATAAATAGAAACCAGATAACTAATTTAGGTGGCTACTGAAGATGTCCTAAATCAGGTGCTGTGAATCCCACTCCATGCTGACTGGAGCAAAGCAAGAGAAAGTAAAACTAGAAAATGTAGAAAAAGAGGAAAAGAAGAGAGAGAAAAAAAAAAAGGCAGAAAAAAAAAGCAAGAGGAAGGGCAAGGGGATAGCAAATGGGAAAAACATGCCACAGCTGAAATGAGGATCAGGTATGGAGAAATCACCGGACAGTGTAAGGCAGGAACAAGGATGGGATGGGAAGAAGAAGGAAAATACAGGCCAGTATATGATTTCTTTGATCAAATCTAGCAGGAGCTTGTTCTCTCCTGTGCTCATCCTTTGTCATCCTGAAGGTGTGAGCTGTGTCCCAGGGAGAAGGGCTGGCTGCCACTTTGCAGCAGACAGGTGCTTTATCCTCAGCTGCAATTTCAGTGCTGCATTAAGGCTCTGTGAACATGGATATCTGACAGCACAGGTCAGACCTGCCTTTTCATGTCTGTCCCCCAAACACACAGTAAAACCACGAAGATGAGAGATTTCCTATGAGCTGTGCATACAAATATGCAATAGTATTAACTTGGTAAAATGCCACAGTATGCATACATCTTATATCTCGTGGGACTGAAATCTGATTTTCTAACATTTGTTAGAAGTGAATTACAAAGAAAGAGAAGATCTTCACTTTGGGACTGAATTACTAAATACTGCCTGGAAGACTTCATTACATTAATCCCTAAGAACAGGTAGTGCAGAGACCCATCCACCTGATCCTTCTCATTAATGTGCTTTTTCTGGCACCTCCTGGCATCAGAGAAATTTCTTGCTGCAGGTGGAGGAGGCTATCAGAGAAATACACATGTGAACAACCCTCCCAGGACTTTATCATGTAGGGAAAAGAAGAGGTAAAATAATATTCAGAGCTCAAGAATGAGGCTTTTTGAAAGGGGACTATTTGACATTCCAAGTTACAGAGCAGGTAGCTCCTCTTTCCTTTCAAGAAAAGAGACTGGTAAAATCATCACTAAAGGAAAATTCAAAGCTTGATGCTCACTATACATATATGTTAAAATCTAGCAGGTCCAGATAACCAAGACACCTCCTGGCTGCTTGGACCCCAGCCCAGCAATTGCAGCTTGGCTTAGGGGAGGAACGTGAGATGCAGGGCACTCAATATAAAGGAATTGGGATATAGTCCTCACACACAGAGCTTTAGCATATCTGCATTGGTCCAGCCATGCAAAAGCAGAATCTTTCTCCTTCTCCCCGTCTATCAGGGAATTATGACAAACTTAAACAAAGTCTCAGCTAATTCCTTATTTATTCCTTATCTGCCAAGTGCTTGACCCAGACTCCTTGGCTTTTAGTGCAGTCCCTGGGACTTCCAGAGTCTGTCCTGTCTGAGCCCATGGCTGGTCAGTGTCCAAACCCTCACCCAGTGTGGCTACGGGCAAAAGCCATTTCTACCAAACCAGACAGCAAAAAGTTCCAAGTCTTCTGCCAAGCAAAATAGGTCTAAACAAAGTCCCTGCTGAGGAAATCAGGGGTTCAAAGGAAAGGTATTTCTGACTCCCACAGCCCTTGAGACTTTTGCACAGCACAGAGATGATGCCTTACCTCCATTGCAGTTCTTGTACTTCTTGCTCTGGCCGTGCAGGACCAACGCAAACACCACCAGCAGGATGAGGATGAGGCTTGAGAGAGCCATCACCAGCAGAAACCACCACTCCTCATAGAAAGGGGCTTCTGTTTGTGCTGAAAGAGCAAAAAGACAAATAACAGTTCCTCCTCATGCCCCTTTAAAATTATCTCTTGTTCCCCGCAGTGAATGATGACTCCGTGGTGGTGCTCAGGAGAGAGGGGGCTCAGACTCTCGAGGGGGTTCTGACCCTTCTAGGATGGCAGAGAACAGGAGCATATCACAGCTCCAACCCAGAATCCCCGGATGGTTTGGGTTGGAAGGGATCCTAAAGCTCATCCACTTCCCCCCCCTGCCATGGGACACCTTCCACTATCCCAGGCTGCTGCAAGTCCTGTCCAACCTGGCCTTGGACACTTCCAGGGCTGGGGCAGCCACAGCTTCTCTGGGCAGCCATTCCATCTCTACAAGCACCTTTCATACCCCTGGAGCAGCTCCAGAGGCCCTTAGCTAAGAAGTTATCACCAGGAGAAGAGAGGCAGGTTTCCTCCCACAGCTTTGCACTCCTACATTTCTTGACCACGGCAGGCTTAGCACTCCTGGGTCAAGGGAACCACTAATACACGTGCCATGACCCGTGATTATTCCACTTTTTGGGAGGCTTACCTTGCCAAAATGCTCTTCAGTGGCTCTTTGAAAAATACAGCTAGTGTCAGGGAACAAAGTACACTTGGTTCAGTGTCTTTCAGTACCTCCATTAACTGCAACTTCCAACATTCACTGCTGCTCTATATCACTTCTCCATCCACTGAGCCAAGCCTGATGTGCAGCACAGGGGTATCAATTCAACTGCCTGGGTTTTGTGCAGTCTCAGGTCATTTCATCCCATCTGACCTCAAGTGGAAACACAAAATGACACTAACTTCCCCTTTCCAGAGTTACCTCACCAGTCTTGGTTTAAAGTAATAAGTATTGTTGTTTTCTTGCAGTGATATTCTCCTTGTCCTCCCTTGAGCTCCCTCAGCTTTGGGAAGAAGTGCAGCTTCTGAGCATGAGCTGGCAGGTGATGTAATTTCCCTGTAGTCCATAAGGTGGAACACCACCTGGCAGGAGTGGGTGATGCCAGGAGAAAACTCAACCCCTCACTATCACCAAACCCTCTTTCCCTGACTGTCCCAAGCCTGGATCTGAATAAAAACCTGTTTTAAGCCTGACGATACGAGCTCAAATTTGTTCCAGATCACTGGGTATTCTGCAGCAGGGAAAAGCAGCCATGCTCTGTCTTTGCTAGGAGGCCAGTCCAGGCCAATAAAATCCTAGAGACAAACTGCACAAGCCATGCTGGGCTGAGCAGATTCAGGGCAATTTATACCTCCCTGTGCCAGCTGAAGTGGCCAGCCTAAAATGCTTTATACTTTTATGACTGTGAATCTCAGTGGAAGCCTCTTACTTTCATGCAGCAATTTGAGAGGAACACTGAAGCATCAAAAGCAGGCGAATTAAATAGTTCTGTTCAAGTGGAGAACTTACAAACAAGCAGTTTATTTATAGAAAGCATCACAAGAAGATGCATGCCCTGCTTCAGAGGAATAATGTCTTTGAGCAAAGGAAAGACTGACATGATTGCTGGTCCTGTTAGAGCCTCTGTGAAACCCCAGAGACGAAAAACACTGGCTCTTGGTGTTTGAAGTGGGTTGTCCATGCCCTTGTCCTGAAGAAGAAAAGCAGGGGTGGCACTCACAGTGAAATCCATGGAAGCTCTCACGGGGTAAGTGGTTGATTGTGTCAGGACAAGCGCAGCAGCCGCGATGGCGAGAGCAGCACTTGCTGCTCCTGCCTGCTGGGGAGTTGTTGAAGGGTGTTCGTGCCTTTCACTGGAGCAGCAAAGAGATAAAAGCCACTCCAGATACTGGAGCACTGCCAGGTTCTCAGGACTCTCCAGAATTTTGAATCACAAAGCCACTTTATCAGGTTCTTTTATTCTGTTGTCTTTGCTGACACAGCAAGGATGAAGCTATGGCTCAAAAGCAACCTGGAGTAGAGAGGGGGAAGAGGAGACCCAGCAAAGCCTTCCCAAGGGCAAGGTCTCTCACCTCTCTGCAGGCCAAGGCACTCCAGCTGCCCAGCCCAGGCAAACTGAGAGGAATTTGATTTTCAAGCTATTCAAGTCCCTTCAGAAAACCAGAGGGCTGGGCTGCTCACAGGGATTTGGGAAGCATGTTTTGGTCATAGCCCTGTTTACTGGGAGTGAGCACAGGAGAGCAGGGAGAGTGGGAAGAGCCCCAGAGCATCACCAAGGAGCTGTTCTGGTGGAGGGGGACTGGAGGCATCACACTGGAGCAGGACTGCCAGCACAAAGGATTATCAGGAATAATGTGAAACTACAGTGCTGTATTTGTGAGAGCTAAATACAAAGTAACACAGAAAATGTTTATCAGAATCCAGGGGGAAAAAAAAAAAAGCAGAGCAAACAAAAAACAGACTAGGAATGGAGAACAAGCAAACAAATTGTAGACTCTGCAAATTAGTCTCATGACAAGAGATCTGACATAAACACTGAGCAGGTTCTTTATCAAGCTTAAAAATGGCACATGCACAGTTTTCGTCTTGAGAATCAAACATACTGTAATTTCAAACCTTAATTCACCACTGTATTACTCCAGTTTTATCCTAGAACAAGTGAAGGCAAGCTGCCCTTGATTATTTGCTGCAACTAGAGTCTGCTTTGTTTCTTTTTCCCCTCTTCTCCCTCAGCCCCAGGAAATTCCATTGAAAAATACTTAAAAAAAAAATCCATGATTACCTGATACTGCCACAGAAGGAACACTTGGCTCTCCATAGCCAAATTCGTTGACAGCCACCACCCGAAATTCATAGGTGACACCTTGTCTGAGCTTGTCCAGGCCCACTGTGTAGGAGGTGGCGCTGCGAGGGATGTCCTTCACGAACATATCCCAGAGCCCTTCATCTAGGAGAGCAGCAAGGAGAGAAATGGCATCAGCTCTGAGCCCTGGCACTTCCCCCTGCTCAGGGAGAGAGGTTGTCATTAATGGTGTGCTGGAGCCACAGGGACACGCTCACCTGGAGGCTGCCCTGTGACACACACATTGTCAGGGTGCCCTGCAAGCCCCATCTGTGAATGCATTTATTCACCATGGCATCTGTTCATAGCCCAAATGGAAGAGGTCTCTGAAATCAGCAGCAGCACCCACACAGACCTGAGCTGGCTGGAGCAGCTGCCACTGCCTCCTGCTTGGGTAAGGTCACCCATCAGCACATGTGTCATTTGACAGATCAGGTAAATCCAAGGCAACATTAACGAGTGCTAATCACCAAGGTTTTGCTTGCCTTTTACATTGCAAAATTTGCTTTGTTGTTGAAGCGCTCAAGTGGGGTTTGGACTGATGTAAGTCCTGGGAGGAACTGTGGCCTTGTGTAAACTGGTGCCAAGGGACTGGTGTCACTGGAGTGCTGCTTGCTCCATGACAGCAACAGTGTTGTGCCCTTTCCATGGCACAGAGCTGGTGCTGCACTCTGTGCTCTGCAGTTTTAAACAGAAATGAGTTTCATTTTTATAAAGCTGTTGAAGCTGTTAGAAGCACAATGCCATTCTGATGGGACCATTTCAGTGGGGTAATCTTGGCTCTCCACAGCCATAACGACATTAATGCTGATTCACATCCTGACCAGGCACTATTCCTATCCCTGATCCACACCTGGAACCTCACATTCACTTGACTGCAATGGAATGAACTTTCAACGAGATGGATGCTGATACCAGGATGAACAAAACCAACTATAATTAAAAATCCCACTCGAAAATTTTGAGGGCAGGACTCAAACATTAATCTGACTGATTAGCTTCCCACTAGAAATTGGTGCCCAGCATTTCTGCTGAGAAAATGGAATCTCTGGGGCCAAACCCTCAGCTCGCCTACCCAGCGTAGCTCTCACAGACCTGACCTCACAAGCATCCCATTGGGCTTTTACTTTTAGCTATCAAAGCTGTTCCAACAATATCTATTTTTCTCTCCATGTCCCACAGCAGTGGGAGTAGGATGATAACCTCTCCACAGACACGACTCCAGTGTGGGAGCTGCCTGCTTTGAAAGGCAGCCGTGTGCACTGTGCGACTCCAGCAGCAGCAGGACTTCTGTAGCTCGAGGTGTTCTCAAGGTAACAATAAAGCAGGAGCCAGCAGTGTTACCCTCAATGGCTCGTTCTGCTGCTGCAGTGTGAGGCAGGAATCTGTTCTCATTTGCTTTGCCTTTACCTGAGTGTAACCTAATTGGAGACACGGCAGCGATTCCAGAACGGTGCTGGTGTGACGGAGCGAGATCTGGCCCTCAGCCTGCTCCTGTGCCACAGGGAATAGCAGCAAAGATGGACTGATTAACACTGCAGGTGCATGTCCATGGGAATGTTTTAGCTTTGGCACCAGTACATGTTGGCTCAGTGATTTGCACCGTGCTGCATGTCTGGTGACACACACAATGAGTAACAGCCCCCAGACTACAGCTTTTCAGGTCAGGAGGACTGGCAGTCTCAGCAGATGCAAAAAGCAGGCTGGAATGTTATTGTTTCAGCTGCATTTGAGAAACACCAAAGAACAATAAAAATCGGTAATTTTCCTGCCATGCTTAAAACTCGGACCAACACATTATTCACCAGCATGATCAGACTATAATGAAGTTATCATAATGTACCATTGTTATGTATTAGCTGGGTATTACAATGGCTATAAAACAAGAGATAAAATATTGACTTCCCTTTTACAGGGCAATAGAAACCGAGATTACTTCTACCACATAAAGTTACAATGTAATAAAAAGGGACTTTGGGATTTAGTTTCTCTGAAGAGGGTGGAGTGAGGGATGCATTTTCCAAGTTGGATTGTTGCAGCCACCGATACTCAGAAGATGCATCTCACGACTATAAAATATTGCCATATTTGCAAGAATTGCCTAAGCTTTCATAAACACATTTGTAAACAGCAATAAGAGAATTTGGGCCCATTGTGAATTGTATGAAAAGCAATTTGTTTGCATTCAAAGCCACTTAAATAGGAGAAGAAAAAGCAACAACAAAAGTGAATGTTCAGCACTCATTACAACAAACACAACTGTTCAGACACACTTTCTCATTCATTTTCTCAAACCTATCAGGGTGCAGTGCAGAAAACCCAGCAGACCAAGAAGTGTAAATTTAACTGCTCTGTGAAGCTTGCAGCAAGCTGGGAAAACCACCTCTGAGAGGTCAACATTGCATTTCCTCCTCTCTGTCCCCTTGGCTATGGTGGTGATGGTGTGGGGCAGCAAAGGATGCTCGTGGGTGTTCCTTCAGAGATATTTCTGTCTCACAGGGACTCAGAGATGCCCTGGCTGGCAGCCACACAGTCACTGGCCCATCTCCCTTTCATTCACTGAAAGAAACTTTGTCAAAACTTTGTTTTTTTCCCTGGGTAAGACTGTCAGTGCTGAGTTAATGGTTGGACTCAATGATCTTGGAGGTCTTTTCCAACCTTAATGATTCTAAAATGGGACCCAGCTCATTATCCCTGGGGTCCCAGAGAGGTGCTGATGCAGCTACAGTGGTCAGATGTCCATCTTCCCCACTGCTGACCCTGTGCACAGCATAGCCTGTGGCTTCCCAAGCCCTGGCCAACAAGATTTTTAATTCTAGAGCCTCAATTAATTTATCTTATATCCATCTGGAACATCCAGACCCCTCTTTGTAGACACTGATCACAATCAGATATATCAGAACTAAAAAATCACTTCATTGCAGTAGCGAACTTTGAGATTAAATATTGAACATGCACTTGTGAATTCCTTCACTGCACCTCTCCCCCATCCTCAAAACCAGGTGTGCTCTAAATGTTAGAAGTTCAGCTGAAAGAGAATTCATTAGAAGGGCACCCGTGATAGCAAAGTCTGGCCTTTCAGTTCAGTAGAAAACCATTAGTGTACCACACACAGCATTTCCCGCTCGGTTTAGGGAGGAAAGACGCACATGCCGTGCCTGGGACATCAGCTGGGTGTTAAGTCTTAGAAACCACTGGGAAGAGCAAAGTTTCTGACACTTAACAGGGCTCAGGTGCAGGGCTCAGAGGGACATCCCAAGGGAGGCTGTCCTTGCTTTTTCTTTTCGGTCACATCAGTCCCCATCTTCATTCCCCCCTGCCTTTCACTGGGCACTCAGCCTCTTACACGTGACAGAAAAGCACGCGCTCCTCAAAAAAGAAAATTTTTCTTCGCTCCTTGTTTTTATCCAGTTTTCCCCAGCCCTGCCCCATCCTAACTCCTGCTGATGGGAGATTTGCTCCTCACCTCCCAGCCTCGATGCCTCTGTCCCATCTGAGCTTGAGGTTCAGGCACGGGGAGAGGACCTGAGTGACAGGAAGGTGAAGCCAGCTCTGCCCTAACGCCGTGTCCAGCCCGTGCTGGGGAGGAGCTGCTCTGCTGACCGTGGCCCCCGTGGGCCAGCCCAGCATCTAGGGCCATTAATCAGGGTCTCCACGTTAAATAAAGCTGTCACTCAGCCAGGGAGGCTCCCAGCTCCACTAAATCCAGCCACTGACAACCCAGGGCATGGAGAGCTGTCAGTTATTTGGGTTTCAAACACCAGCCGTCCCCTCTCAGAGCAGGAGAGCTGGGCCATAAAGCTCCCTCCTAATTACACATTAGAGGGTTTATGAGGGGAGAAGCTGCTGAGAGTTAAGGCCCGGCTGAAGCCACCGGTGTTCCTCCTCCAGAGGACACGATCAAAACGTGGCAGTGTTTGTCTGAGGCAAAGGGCTGCATTATCATGCAAAGCAGTGGAAGGACAAGAATGGGAAGTGAAGGCTGACAAACTGTCAGCCCCGGTGTGTCGCTCGCCAGCAGAAGCGAAAAAGGCCCCATGGCAGATGCCGGGGATGCAGCTGCACCCTTCACTTTGAATTTACTGACTTCTGCTGGTTCGTGTCCATGTTTGACACTGCGCTCCCTCATTTGGTTAAAAATAAATAGAAAAGGAAGAAAACAGAGAAACGCTACTCGAGACACCAGAAAGGAAACTAAAGGGAGAGCTGCCCTCAGGGCGTGGGAAGCGAAACCCAGCATTTATGAGGTAGACAATTCCCTCTCCAAGTAGACAGGTTCTTTCCCAAAATGTCTGTTGCCTTCATGGAACTTGTCATCTTGAAAGCTGGACAGGGACTTTTTAAAAGGGCATGGAGTGACAGGACAAGGGGGAATGGCTTCAAACTGCCAGAGGGCAGGGATAGATGGGATATTAGGGAGAAATTCCTCCCTGTGTGTGTGGTGAGGCCCTGGTACAGGTTGTCCAGAGAAGCTGTGGCTGCCCCATCCCCTGAAAGTGTCCAAGGCCAGGCTGGATGGGGCTTGGAGCCACCAGGTCTAATAGAAAGTGGGGGGATAGAACTGGCTGATCTTTAAGGTCGCTTCCAATCCAGACCATTCCATTTAGGTGCAATTCTCTTCCAGTTGCCCAACATCATCCCCTGCTTGGGAAAAGCACACAAAGTCCAAAATTGTGCTGGGGAGAGGAAGCAGAAAAGGAAATCTCCTTCTGCTTGTCCTGGGTCAGGGAAGCTCTTTCTGAGGTGACAGGAGCCAGAAGAGTGTGTCACTTACGGAGGTGGTTTAGTGGTGGACATGGCAGTGTTTTGTTTATGGTTGGACTTGATGACCTTAAGGGACTTTTCCAATCTAAATGATTCTGTGAGGCAGATTGAACCAACACCTACATGGCTGCTCTGCACAGGCCCATCCATGGATGGAGGTGTCCTGGGGCAGCTCCACATCCAGGTGCACTCCTGGTGTGTGGATCCCCAGGGTGTTTCACAAACTCCTCCCTTGCAGACGGGGGTCACTGGGAGGCAGCTCTGAGTGAGACTGCTGGGAATGTGCAGGCCACATGGCCACCACTAAAGCACAGTGACAGGAACCTTTGGATGTGACCTGGAGCTGGGAAGAGAGGGGTGAAGGCAGCTTCTCCATTCCTCCCGGCAGCACTGGGAACCTTAACATCGCTGTGCCATTTGTCTTTTGCTCTGTGTGTTAAAGCTGAGGGCACAATCTATTCCCCATTCCTCAGCCAGCCCAGCTGATGTCTGGGGAGCACTTACAGTGGCAGAGACAGAGCCTGCTTAATTGCATTTCTTGTAATGCACAAGGAGCTAAACTGGAATCCATTTCTCCAAGGACAGGGAAGTTGAAGGAAAAGAAAAACTCTTCTGTTTCTTTAATGTCTTCCTCTAGCACAGATCACTCTGGAAAAAATATTGGTTTGCCTGCTTCATCCCTGTGTGTGAGTGTACTCAAAATGCAGAGGAGGTAGTGAGCCTGGTCACCTTCCATAAAGCCAGCAGAGAAACAGGGAAATCAAATGAGCAGTCTCAGCTGCCTGCTGCCACCACTGCTAAACCCAGCAGGGCAGCACAGCCCTGGGAGACACAGCAGGGCTCCAAAAAATGCGAAGGGAAGTGACAAAAGGGAGTAAGTAGGGTTTGCCATTTCTGACAGAAAGCCATCCTCCCACTCTGATGGAAGAGTCTTGGCAGGGAGCTACAGCAGGGAAAATGAGATGATACAGCATTTAACGTTTGGGGTAATGAGGCCTATAACAGATGACACTTGAGATGTGAAACACTAAGGTAGTGGTATTGCATTTAAATATTGGCAACAAGCTAAAGCTTTTCATCTGTCTGCTCAACGCCCCTTTTTTGACCTCAGAAGGATAAATATCTTTTCCTTTCTTGATTTTATGTGAAGAGCACAAGTCAACTGCTCTTCTGTTGGAACAACTCCTCCTTGAAAACAAAGGTTGCTCCAATCCACATTCTACTACCTGTATAAATCAACAGCAAAAGCAAATTCTTAGAATGATACTAAACCAGGAGCTGCTCTGAATGACCAGCCCTGAGAGAAGGAATTAGTTCCCTGCTTTTATTAAGCTCATAATTCAGATTTCAGACTCTTCCATGCAGAGATGAGGAAGAAAAGCAGCACAGAGAGGAAGCCAACGCTTGGGTGGAATAAGCAAATCTTCCAATTAGTCTGTCTCCTCTCCTGGATCACATTTCACGCTTCCTACAGCTGCAACCAGAACGAAGGATGAGAATCCAGCATACAAATGCCTAGTTCATTTGCTACAGCAGCATGAATAGGATTAAAATAATCTGAAGAGGAATTAAATGCCTCAACAGGCAGGTTGCAGGAGCAGCAGAATAAGACCTCTTGTGTGTGTCTCCGGGATCAGTGGAGTGGGGCCAGCAGAAGTGACCCAGGGTTAATGCAGCTCAGGCCTGCCTTGGAAGGACTATTTTCTGCCTGCTCTAAAGGAGTGGGCCCCAAATCCTACATCCTTAGCCATGAGCTGTGAAATGTTTGTTCACACCCAACGGGGAGTTGAGTGGATGAGTTCCCAATGTCACCACTTGCACGAGCTGGATTTCCAAGCTTGCAGACAATCTGTACGTGGGCTGCAGGTTTCCCCCTAAAATACTCTGACTCACAAAAAGCCTGTCTGGGGGAAACGTAAGCTGGCAAGTGATTTTAAATGAACAGGTTTGGTTTAACTTGCTACCTACCAATGCTGTTCAAATAAGAAAACATTTTCTACCCCTGAAGAAATAAGGACAGAACTCAAAAAGCTGATGTAGGTAAAATAGAAGCACAGCAGTGTCATGCCTCTAATTAAAAGCAAACTTGATCACTCTGGGAAACCCCAGTGTTTTGAGAAGGTATGTATTTCCCTTGCTTTTATTTTGAATTGTCAAGTTAAATGACAGAAATAAGAAAGAATGTTTAGGATCAGAGCAGAGCCTCACTACAGAGCAAATTCTATCAGATGCAGGTATGGAAATCTACATCTTCAGAGATGACCTCAATAATTTTCTTACTGGTCTGATTAAATGTAATTAAAATCATTGGTTTTAAATGCAACCTTACATTCAAGACACAAACAAGCAACAGGATCCTCTATATAATCAAACAGATAAGCATGCATTTAATCAATATATAATCAAGCAGTGTGCAAGCACCTAGAAGTGAAAAAGAAAGAACCAGCAGCCAAGATGGTTATGTCAAGTATAAATCATGTCTAATTTCCTTCTGTGACAGAGTAGCAGCCCTTGTCAATAGAGGAGAAAGAGCAGACATCATCTATCCTGACTTCAGCAAAGCTTTTGACTTGGTGATGTTCAAACACGGCCCACGTGGAACAAGGAGCTGGTGGATGCATCACCAGCTGGAAAACTGTACCCAGAGAGTGGTTATCAACATTCCCTGTCAGAGTGGAGGGAAGTCATCAAGGGAGATTACACAGAGGCCTGGCAGCCCTCACTGGCTTTCCTTAATGACTTAGTTCCCAGGAAATCTGTGCTTTTTGAATTTGCAAGGGGTACCAAGCTGCGATCAGGCTGGAGCACACACTGACTTTTAAAATTACCTTGTCCAAGTGGGGGAACATTCTGGAAAAAAGCAGAGAACAGCTTCACTAAGATGCAAATCCCAGAAGCAAAGGAGCTCTGGGAAAGCACCAAGAAAAACGGTGGTGATGGGGGATTCCTTCCCCCCGCCTCAATGCCCTCCCTGCAGAACAAATGGGGGAAGAAATGTGTATGTGCTGCTGAAGCCCTGGCCCTATTATTAACATTAAAACAGTAATTAGCTGCTGTGCTCTGCTGCAGAAGGAGACAGATTTCTATCTGTGGTCCTCAAAATACAGCTCACAAATACTTATTAGTCCTTGCTCATGAAGGATGCTGTAAGCATTTAAATGAGTTTTAATTATTAACTATATTAGTTCATCTGTTGGATGATTTTCCAGTGATGTAGCACAGTGAAAGGCAGAGTAGTCGGGGTAATTTTCTGTGACTACTCCTAAAGAGGAGAAAATGTGCTAAACCACATAATAAACCAGTAACATCTTCATACTGGCTGGAAACACGTTCTCTCACAAAATCCCATGACCTTACTGGGATGACAAACAACCTCTCCACTTCAGCAGGGACTGAAGGAAGGGCACTGATGGCATCAAACTTCCTGTATTTCCCAGGGCTTACCCGAGGGTCGTGCCTCTATAATGTAGCCAGTTGTGGGTTTTTCTCCCGAATCTCCCTCAGTCCATTGCAGGGTCAGCCCAGAAGCAGATTTTGTCACCAGGATTTCCTGAGGGGAGCCAGGAGACCCTGGAGGAGGAAAAGAGAGGAGCAAATGAAGGTGACATTAAACTGCGGCATGAATTGCTTCTGCTGAGGGAGGGCAACAATTATCTTCCAGTGTTGCTCAACAAATATGCAACATAAACCAACTCTATGGGCTACTGACCTGATTCTTTCATTGGCTCCAGTACCAGCAGTTACATATCAACAGGGTTTACAGGTCCCAGGATCACAGAATATCCTGAGTTGGAAGGGACCCACTAGGATCATCAAAGTCCAACTCGTGGCCCTACAGGGGACAGCCCCAAGAATAAGGTACCTGTTTTAAGAAGGCCAGAGGAAAAAGGACTCTCATTTTAGCCACTGCCACTGCTATTTCTCATTTCAGAGGTGAAACTAGCCTGTGAGGTTCATGGAGAGATTTATGGGGACAGGCACTGCCCATTGGCTTGGGAAGATGCCATGGCCACGTTAGAGAGGATTTCTGATCTACACTTGGTCTGTGGTGTGGTGGGAGAGTTAGACTGGAAGTGGGAAACAAACAAAAATCAGAGCTGTGGCCACTGCACCTGTGGCTTACCTGACAGGTTGGTATCATTGGAGGGCATTTACCTTGCTGGATTATCTGTTTATCAAAGCCACTGATCACATAAGAAACCAGCTCTTTGGGTACAGGCACTGAACCAAGTGGGGAACGCTGCCCTGCAGCTGCTCTTGACACAGCAGGAAAGCCACAGATCTCTCCCTCTGCATAAGCCAATGTGTCAGGAGAGAACAATTGTAAATTCTTTCTGGTTTTGCATCTAGGAATCTCTGCTGGTTTCGGCAGCTACTCCAGTTCTGCCTCCCACCACAGAGCAGTACAGTCAGAATTATGCACTGTGCTGTCAGGCTGCAGCTCAGCAATCCCTGGCTGGCCTGTTTGCATTATGATTTATTTACAGTGTTTCATTTATTCACATTAGACTTCCAGGTTTCAGGGAAAAAAAGGAAACATGTTTTTCATGGCAGTTCTGAAATGCACTGAATCACGTCCCGTGACTCAGCTTCTCCTTGGAGCTGGAAACTCATGTGAAGCCCTGAGTGCACCATTCCCTGCTGGTGCCCTGTGTTTGCAGAAGTGATCTGTGACTTGTGATTTGTTTTTATAGTCCCCCTCACCTTCTGCTGGCCCAGCTGTGATGTTGGCTTGCAGTTCAGGTCCGTAGGCGATGGTTCGGGCTTGCACTCGGAATAAATAGGTCACGCCCTTGGTGAGATCCCGGACCTTCAGCCAGCGCTGCCAGTTCCCCTTAATGTCCACAGTCACCACCTTGCTCACCCCTGGAACAGCCACACAGATAAAAAAAATAAGAGGGAGTTTCAATGCAAAAGCAGAAATCAAGTGGAGCTTATTACATCTAGATGGTAAGTAAAATCATCTAACAGTTTGCTAAGAAAGTATTTCTTACAATTAGCAGGAGTTTAAGTAGTGATAATAGGCAATTTTCAGCACTGATAAGTATAATTAGAGTTTAAGCTTGATAAGTGGGTACTGACAAGGAAAAAAACCTTACAGCACAACTGGGAAATTACCAAGAGACTACATGTAACTTCACTAATTATTCTGGGAAGAAAGGAGGAGGTAAATGAAGAGAAGTGCACATTCCAGATTGATTCCCAAGCAGGCATTTCTCTGTTGCTGCTTCCCCAAATAACTTGCAGCGTGGTCTGGAGGAGGAACAAGGGCCAGGGTTGTTCCATTCAGCTCATCCTGCCATATCCACCATCCCCACGTGGATGCAGAGTGAAGGATGTGCAGCTCACCTGGACCTTGGGGCTACAAATGCTCCGGCAACAGGGGATGCAACCAAAGCACTGGGAGCCTAAACAAGGCTGGAGCTGGGACTTGTGTTTCACTCTTCTCACTCTCTCAGAATTTTTCTTACAGGGATCAGTTAAAATCAGAGTTGTTCCCTTCACCAAGGTTCATAGCTAGTTTCACCTTTAGGTTCTCAATGCTGCATAAAGGACTGAGGGGTAATGAGTGGTTTGAAAACAAAAAAATCCGGCTTTCTGAAATTTTCAAGAAGTAAGTCAATGGAAAGAATTTGATTTATAGCAGACTTTACAGAATCAAAAGTTCAAATTTAGAGAGCCTTTCTGATTTTTTTTGGGTCTGTATATGTACATGACACATTTCAAACCAAGAAGGTAGGAAGTAGGAGGTTTTTCCCACTAGAAACGGCTGCTTGGTAGTTTCTCTTTCCAAAAAACGCAGAAGGAAGATGTTTCCAATCCAGATGCTTACTTTATGCAAATCAAGATGATGCTTTCAGTTTTAATCACTTAAATAAAGAGCAATGTCCAAGCGATCTCTGTTCAAAGTTTTCTTCCAGATACAATTTATATCTCAGGGAATCTTTCCTTGGCTAACGAGGATGCAGTAAAAGTGCTCCCTCCTTCCACAGGTGAACTATTTCATTTCTCTGAGACAAATCAGGAGGTATTTCCCATTTTCAAGTTATGTTCCAAAAAGAAAAAAATAAAACCAAAACTGTTGAAAAAGGCTCTGGGGCAATTTTGTTGTCTATTATTGTGTAAAACACAACAGAGAAAAGCTTAAACAATAAAAGGTCAAGCAGGGATAAGACTGTGCTAAAGAACAGATCGCTGCTGGAAAGCTTGGAAAAATGGGCAGGTGAGTGGTGGCTGGTGAGTGGCAAGGCAGAAGGTGTCACCATGGGAGGACACTCAGCCAAAAATCAAGGATGGGTGGAAAGTCAAAATGTGAATGAGGAAAGCTCCAAAAGAGGGTCCAGTCCATCCAGTGCTGACATGGAGGAATGTGGGTTCTAGCCTCACTTAAGAGCTGGACATGATGATCCATGTGAGTCCCTCCCAACCTGGAATATCTGTGCAAATGATGGCATCAAGGAAGGGATTCTTTTCCATGGCAGGAGAATAAATACGTTTGCTGAAAGAAAAATGTTGGCACAAGAGCAAATGGTGGGTAAAGACTGGAAAATAAATTTAGGCAAATATTTTGCATCTGAAGAAGAGCCCTCCGTAACCTTCCTGCTGACATCAGAAATCTTCCAGAGGGGAAGGAGAGACAAGCTGGAGTCAGGGGCAGCACAGGCAGAGGTGGGGAAGAGAAGAAAAGACAACAAAGGTTCTGAAGAATGTTAAGTCAAATACATGCAGAGAAAACATGATCTGACACTTCCAGATTTTCAGGGGAAAAAAATGTATTCTTGAATGTTGTGTAGGAACGAAGAAAAGGGAGGAAATGCTCGACCAGCCCAAACCTCCTGCATACCCTGTGCACATTTCTTGGTCAGAATTAGAAATGCTTTCTGTATTAGCTCTGTGCTCAGACCTGCCAGCTGTAAAGGCTAACAGTGCTTTTATTCTGGTGTTTTCAATACTGGGTTTAACTTTCTCTGTGCATGAGACATGGACCTTCAGACAATATAGATCATTATCCCTTACAGGAGAAGCAAATACAAGTGATTGATATCCTTATTTCTTTGGAAAAGAGTTTAAAATGGATTGGCAATGGCTGAAATTACTCTCCCTGCTGTCACGCTGCCAAAGCTGGACATCCTATTGAACTACTGGCAATCTACCAGGAATATAAAAATATTAATAAGGCCATCCACGAACTGTGTCATCTTTTCTAATTCACCTTTGGAATGAATTTACATTTGTTTTTAGAGAAACAGCCAAATCCTTCTCTGTTGCTGTTCTGGCAAATTAATGAAACGTTTGTGGCCAGCACATTGTGGTGGTTTAACTGAACTCTAGTGCTGGGTTAAAAATGCTGCCTGAAAACTCCGTGTGAAGAGGCACAGCCACGTCCCTGTCCTGTCACCCCCCCTGTCACAGCAGAGGTGCTGCCAGTGATGACCAGCACATTTGATGCCTGGGCAACCTCTCTGTGATAACACAAATGACACATGATGTGATAAGCAACACAAATGTGCCTGACAGCTATTCTGGGATGGAGCCTACTCAGCAGTTTCAAAGGCAACTCGTGGAGACAATCAGGCACTCCCAGGCTGAGCTTCCTCTTCGCCCAGACCACATAATGATGGCTGTAAAATGACTCCAAATCACACAGACTACAGTTTGTGCAAGAAAACGAGAGGAGACAAGACAAAAGCTATATTCCACAATATTATGGCTCACTGAAGCGTTTTGGCAAAAGTGGAATTGTTTTATTTACCCTTTGCCACCTGGCTTCTCTCGGAAAACGGCAGAGAGCAAGTAGGAAATTGGGCAGAGATGAAAGGTCCTACAGTACTATTGTCTCATTTCCCCATGAATATGTATGATCAGAGGTCTTTCTTACCCTGGACAGGAGCCAGAGGCTCGTAGACGACTCGATAACCCTGCAGGACTCCATTTGCTGCTGTTGGCTCGCCCCAAGACACGTTGAGGGTGGTGCAGGTGATTTCAGAGAAGGCCAGGAAGCTGGGAGCACTGGGTGCTGAAAGGATAGCACACAGATTGTATTGCAGCAGCAGCAATCTGATATACATAGATATTATAAAACATTGCTTTATTTGCCCAGCCTAAATCTAAAGGAAACGAGCTGAGAATTGAATTTGTCAGTTGCAGCCAAATGTCCCGTAATCAGTCAGAAACGCAGCCTGTCCTAAAAATACAGCCAGTCAGCTGCAAAACTCAACCTCCACAGCAAACAAGGAGAGAGGGCATGGAATGGCCCTCAGAAGGGTGCTATGCCCCACCTCTTCTTCACAGCCACCACCAAGGGCATTGCCCTCACCCTGTGCCGGAGCACTCCCAGCACATCCAGCACAGGGACTGCTCAGCCTGACTGGGAGGTTGCTGATCCAGCTTTAAAAAAAAAAAAAAAGAAAAAAAAGGGAGGGATTCTAAAAAGTATGCTAATTGTTTCACAGGACCATCAGGGCAACTTTCAGGCACTAGAGATGAGTTCCTTCTAGTTCCAGGTGTGGCAGCAGAAACCAGAAACAGAGCCACAGACTGTTTCCTTCCGGACCAGCTTAGTTTAGGGACTGACCCTTCTGCCTCTCCGTTCTCATTTCAGCTGTGTCGCTCCCTTTCCTCACACTCCGCTTATTTGATGCTCCTTTTCCCTCTTTCAAGACCTCTGCAATGCAAACCCCAGCAGCACTGCCCCCCTGCACGCCCCCTTTCCCCCGGCCGGTGCCCAGGTGAGCAGCACAAGGTCCCGTACCCGCCTGGTGCGTCCTGCCCTGGGCGGGGCTGCTGCGGGGGCCGTCCCCGGCCGCGTTGAAGGCGGAGATGCAGACCAGGTACCGCGTGTGGCTCGTCAGGTTCTTGAGCCGCACGCTCGTCTCCGGGAGGAAAAGGACCTTCACCTTCTCCGTGTCGTTCAGAGCGTCGCTCTCCCAGTAATAAATCTGTTGGGACAGAGAGACAGAATCCCAGCATTATTAGGGTTGGAAAAGCCCTCTGAGACCGTGAGTCCAACCATCAGGCCCGGGTTTGGCACTAAACCATGTTCCCAAGTCCCACATCCACTCGCCTTCGGAACGCTTCCGGGTTTGGTGATTTTACCACCTGCCTGCTCCCATGCCTGTCCACGCTTTCTGGGAAGAAAGTTTTCCTACTATCTAATCAGAACCTCGCCTGGCATAACTGGAGGGCATTTCCTCTCATCCTCTCATGTGTTTTAGTATATGCTACACCTAGAAAATATTTGGCCACTGCAGCTACAAAACCAGCAAGACAATGTAGTCTTGCCCTGGACTCCTCTGTTAGTTGGGATACTCAGGTTTTTCTGCACATGCCAAATCTTTTCCTTAGCAAATTTCCCTGAGTCCAATGACCATATAGCTGAGTACATCACTCAAAAACAGAGCAAAGGCTGAAGAATATGGCTTAATGACAGCAGGTATGAGCTGCCAGGGTTCAGTGAGGAGAGGTCAGTTTAAACACGCTGTGCAATGCAAGCTGCCTGTCAGCACTGGCATCCTGATACACCCTGATGGTCAGTAACTCCCCTCTGCACACACACAGCAGTCACACCACCGGTGTTCACAGCACAGCCAGGAAAATGCCCTCCTGAACAGGGTAACAAAGATTCTCCCTAAAGTTCCTTGAGGTGCTTTTCCCCCTTCTTCCATTACATAATTTTTACCCTGATGCCATAAAATTAGGCTTCGGAGAAGTTGTTTCCAAGCGGAAAATTGGTGCCAGCCCTACTTATTGGACAGGCCTGGCAGTGAGAGCATTACAACAGGCCAAAGCAAGCCAGAGAGCTGAGAGAACAAGCCAAGGCAAGACTCCACCTTGGCTCTCCAAGCCAAGCTGCTGAAGCCATCTATATACGTACAAAAGGGAAAGGACAGGGATTGATATATAAGGATGCTTGTTACTGCCAAGAAGGGATGCCAGATTATTCACATTGGCTTGGCTTTCCTTCACTTATGGATCTAAATTCATGGAGAGAAGCAGAGCCAGACACTGAACCCAAGCCAAGCTCTAGTGTTTGTAGACTTGCCCGTTCCCACTCTCTGAGGGTCCATTCTCATGCTGGAGATGCAGAGCAGCGTTTCTCTGCAACGTGCTCATCTCCTGCAAACCAAATGCAATTAATACTCTGATTTAATTGTATTAAAGTTAAGGAAATGAAGCAATGCTTCCAAAATCTGACCTGGCTCAGGCTTCCAGCTGAGAGAAAGTTCTGCTCTTCCTAAAGGCTTGTAGCATTTGATGGAGGGAAAGCTCAGTTAATTTTCTTCACTACATTTCTTGCCCCCAGCTCTTGTGTATCTGCGTTGCTTTTTGGAGCAGATATGTTGCCTGCATAAGTGGAGCTGCCTCCTTATCTGCATTCCCTGTTTCCCCATGCTCTCCTCTTCTCCATAAATAACCACACACTCTCCCTTTTCTCTCCTCCCCCCTCCCAGTCTCATTCTCTTTCTTTTAGTTTTGGGACTTGCTGCTGTTCCCTGCTGCAGCCTGAGCACTGCTTTAATTTGCCTTATGCGGTGAGGGCGACTGCACTTTGTAGAGCTCTCTCACAAGTAAATAGCAATGCCAAGGAAGATAAATGAAAACAGTAGAAATGGGAGGATTGCCTTGTAGCCTTGGATGTTCCCGTTCTGGCTGTCGGCAGGAGGGGGGTCCCAGGTGAGCTCCAGCTGGCTCGCAGAAAGGGAGTTGACTTGGATGTTCTGTGGGGCCAGCGCCGGTGCTAGGGAGGAAGGAGGACAGAAGAATTAACAGTGACAAGCAGAATTAGCTCATATCCAGGTTTTTCATCTGCAGAAGGACCCAGGACAGACTCTGTTTATGCCACAAGTCAGCAATGAGCCAGCCCCGGGGCGTCTGTGTCATCGGGATGTCTCTGCACAAGAGGAGTGAGGAGCAGCTGAGCCTTGGGACGTGTTTGTGCTCTGCTCCACGAGGGCTGGCTTAGACACTGAGTCAACCCAATCCTGCCAGCAGCTTTGGGAAAGAAAGAAAAATTTTGCCTTGGTTCCTTGGTAGTTTGGGGCTCACCTTTGGCAGTGGTTGGTGCTCCTGATCGACTATTCCTGGTGAGCAAGGCAGCCCCTGCCACCATCAGCCCAAATCCCACTCAGCAGCAAGACTTTGGGCCAAAATACTGCCTAAAGTTACCTCCAAACCCAGTCAGCTGCTAATCAGTTCACTAATATTTTATGTATGACAGAATGACTTTTACTTTGCTCCTGCGACTTTTTGTTAGCGTCACTTTGATTACACCTCCACATGCACACACCGGCCCTCTTTGGCTCCTGATGGCATTTCTTCTTTGCGTTGTGCTGTGCTAGAAAACCAATCTTTGCGTGCACCTGGATCACTCCATCCCTTCCCTTTGTCAGGATCCAACTTGGTGCAGGTGGATTTTCCTCCCCAGTGGCTACTGAGGACGCTCTGTTCTCCTGACCTGCTGTCTGAGCCTCCGGCAGGTTTTAACAAAACAGCTCCTGTTCTGCTCACAGAAAAGGTGCCGAAGCGTGTCCTGGTCAAGCTCCAGAAGTGGGGAGAGAAAGGCAGGGCAAAGGCTACACTTGTCCTTTCTCTGTGTTCATGGTGCCATAGCCTTCTGCCAGACCCCCTGAGAAAGTTGTCTCTCTTCTCTCTGCCCCTTTCTGGGCCATAAATAGAAGTGATAAAATATTCACCGCTTGCACTGGATAGCCCCGGTTAGCTGCTCCTCTGGAGACTTCTTTCTTAAGAGAGAATGACCTTCATAAGTCACACTTTTCTACCAATACACCCTCCCCCCAGAGTTATAAAATAAAAAAGTAATTAACACCCACTCAGCCTGACACCAACTATTTATTTTGTTCTAACTGTGTGGTTTCCATATTATCACTGCCCACCCTGCCGTTAATGGAAATGTTAATAACCAGCGCCAGGTTGTTGTGACAGATGCTTGGGCTCATTATCAGAAATTCTTATTTACCGCTCCATTAAACGACAGAATCGCACAAAAAAACAATTCAATCAAAACTAACTGGAGGAATTTTAACAGCCACATTAATAATCCAAAACATAAATAAAGTTAATGTCTTTTGCATGTTTGCCATCGGCAACTCTATTGCAAAATTATTGCTATACAATTAAAACGTGAAAGGTAAAATTGAAAATAGCCTTCATCCCAGGGCTCGCTTAAAACTATTTATTGTGGTTTTCTTTTGTTTCCTTTTTGGCTGGATGGCAAACACATGAGGTGACAGTGACCATCAGTAAACCCCAGCTTGGTCACAAGGGTGTACTTGTCTAATTATTGCCCTGCCTTCTGTGCTCGTCGCTTGGCTGGATGCCCTCAGTGCAAGGGAGAGCTGTTAGGGACCAAAAACCTCAAGATTTGGAGAATTTCAGAGCACAAACCATAGCGTGAGGCCAAACTGATCACAGAGGGCAAAGCTGAAAACACATCCCGGAGATCTGCCAGGACGGCACGCGCAGGGAAACAGGAACATGTACAAGCACAGAGGAAAATGGGTCGCTTTAGCAGTGTATTTCCTTTCTAAGGAGCGACACCACTGTCTGTCCTGTGCTGACAGCTGCACAGTGTGCTCTCAACACCCAGGTCTGAAGCAGAGCAAGAGCATTTTTCTTTGGATGCCGTGTGCCAGCCTGGAACAAACATCGCTTCTGAGACGCGACCATCAGAGGAGACGGCGGGTACAGCCCACTGCCAGACAAACACTGCTTTTCCTCAACCCCTTCATGCAGCACATCTGAGAAACACAGTGGTTAAAACCTGCCAGTGATAACTCTGCACCGACACACTTGCTACTTTTGCTGGCGCGGCGGCGGAAAATTTGGGAGGAGCGAAAAGAAATGTGTGGAAAAATTTCTCTTCACTACCCCAGCGCCTCCACGAGATGTAAATTGTTTGGTTTTGTGCCCTGTGAGTCTCCCTCTGTTCAACTTTCAAAGGCTGATGTGTCCCTCCTCCTCTGAGCACAGATGTCTTGTTGACAGCGAGGGACAGCAGGACTGCTGATGCCTGATGTGGCTCTGTGCTGACAGCACGTTCCATTAAGGGTGAAGTGAAATACTTCAAAAAGAAGGAAACACATCCCCAAAGACCCCACCTGTTTGCAACCCCAGACCATTCCCTGAATCGTATGGATAGCCTGTGCCAATAAAAGCAAGTGCATTTTAAAGGTGAATTCAAAAGGCTTTTTACCTTCTAGGAATGCACTTGAAGATTTCTGAGCTCGGAATATTTCATGGCTGTTGAAATCTCAAGTACATAAAAAGCAAGGTTAGAGCTGCATACCTCACACTGCTTTAGGTGTTAGTGACATTATCAACTATAGCAGGAACGACACAGACCCCCGAGGGTCCAAACACAGCTCTTGGCAGGTGGAAAGCAGTTCTCTTGCCCTGAAAAAAAATCTGTGTACTCATGAAGTCGAATTCTGCGCACGTATCCTGCCTTGGAATCTCATGCAGATATTTGTAAACATTTCTTTCCTTATCTGATTTCAATTTACCTTTGAGATTGTCTCCTTGAAACTCTGTCTCAGCCAAGTAAGGAGAAAGACTGAGCAGGTTGTATAGTAATTAGTAACAAATAGTAACAAATATGGGCTGGGCTGCTGTTGGCAGGATCACGTAAAGACAACAAATCTATCCAGAAACGTGGTCAGAGTGTCAAAAGGAGCCCATAAATAAAGTTACACATCTAAATCCACATTTAAACATATCACTGCCCTCATTTCCCAGCCACACTGAGCAGCCTCTGCTCTCACTGCAGGCAATTTGAGCTTGCAAATGCTTCTAACCTTTAAAGAGAAGGTGCTTTAAATCCCTGGTGGCCTCCCTGCTCCAGAGCTCTGTGCTCTGCAGAAGGTTCACCTCAGCTCTTCTCACTTGGGATATTTGTTCTCTGGGCTGTGTGGCACCCAGAGCTTTCCATCAATACAGAACCACTCCTGCTCTTCCCAGTGACAGTCGCCACGATGCTCTGTGGCACAAGTGGGCTACAAATCCTTGTGATCCATTGGGCAAACTTGATAACTGGTTTTGTGAAGCATTCCTCACTGCTCTTATATCTGCTCCAGTTTCTGGGCAGCAGAGGATTTCTCCTCTCCTGGTTTTCTAATTGTTTCTGCAGTGGCAGTGTTACTGGCAGGACATTCACAGACAAGGTTGGGACAAGGTTTCCTGACACTCACAACACACCATTTAAATAAACATGCAGGCCAAAAATGAGGAGGAAAATGCAGTGAAAGAGACTGAAGGATTTCCTGTGCATCAGCTTGATCCCAAACAATCCCAAGCAAATTTCTGTTTTGTAAAGACCTCTGATCCTTTTCTATCTAGCAAGTGTTTCCCTCCAATTCTTCAAAGCATGGCTTGGAGAACATGCCTGCCTTTATTCCCTAGTAATCAATATGTTTGCATTTTGGTGTTAGCACCTAGAGGCCACAATCTCATTGCACAATGTGCTGCATAAAAACAGAACAAAGACACAGCTCCAGGCCCCAAAATCCTCTAATGTGTCTCCACATAACAATGGAGGGCTGGTTGCAGCATGTTCTGAGTATCAGCTGTAATTTTACCTACCTAGTGATTAACAACAAGGGAGAAGGCACAGCAATATTCAGTTCAGCATGTGCTGATGGTGAAATCTTGCACACCAGAGCCTTCAAAGTTTACACACTGATTCCTGGCACACGCAGTCATGGAAAATAGGGCTGAAAGGGTTTGGAGAGGACTCAGACATCATCCTCCTGGGCCACACTGGGATCAGCTCACTGCTCAGATGTTCATGTAATCTTAATCACTGACTTCTTTCCAGATTGTGCTGTCATTCCCACACAAACTCTGCCAGCACCTCTCTACTTAAACAACTTTTAAAATAGGGGTTTGTGTAATACTCATACTTTAAAAATAAAAATAAACAAAATAGGGATATCTGTAATATAACAATAACTCACAAAATAACTCTTGTATTACTCTTTTTGATGCCTAACCAAAACAATCCTTTCTGTATTGAAGTTATATCCCTGCAGTGACATGGAGATTGCTTCTTCTTCAGCTGCAGCCACTGCCTCCAAGTCACAGTGTAGATAAGCAGTAGTTTAGTGGACTCTAAAGCCAAACACAACACAACAAACAGAAGGTCACCAGATAAAGCAGGGAGACTGATCTGCAGAACAGGCAAAGTGGAACACGAGGGGTTTTCCTGCAGTACAGGCTTAGAGAAGAAATGTGAGGGTGGTACCTCCCAGGAATGACCAGAGAGGTTGATCTGCAGATGTCTGCAGTCACCCCTTGCATGATGGAAAAGTGGCATGAGAGACAAATGTTCAGTGTTTATTGGCCATTTTCTGACAGAGTCTGGGAAAGAGCAGTGGGAGGATTGGAGCTTCCCCTGCAGCAGAGCCTGGGTGCCATCAGGAATGCTGCGTGAGTGATGCTGATTAGCTCAGTAACAATTAGTCAATTGTGCTTCAAAACCAGCTACTGCGAAGCTGCTTTTCACTGTGACAGAGCAGCACAAGCTATATTTAGAATGTAAAAAATAAAACACACTTCCCACTAATTTCTGGCTGTTTTAGGCTGGCCTTCATCTCGTGCTGGAAGTGGGTGCCTTTTCCAAGGGCTGCCCTTTCTGTGGTTACTCAGATGTGTTTCAGAGGCACCAAGAGGGGCAGAGCCACGTTCCAGGGATGTGGGTCTTAACCCCTCCAACACACCCCATTTGCTGTGCTGGGCCTGAGTGCTCCTGCCCTCTTACTCAGCAATTTGGCACCAACGCTGCCCTGCCAGGCTTGTGACACCCTGACTTTGTCAGGCTTGTGACACCCTGAGACATGAAATGAGTCTCAGCAAAGGAGCAGTTTGGCCTCCCCACTGTTAAGATGTTCAGCTGGACGGGGGAGGAGGCTAAAACAGCTGTAAAAGCCAGGTTTTAGTAGGAAATGCCCCTTCCCAAGGGATGTTGATGCATGTGTTGATTTACACGGTTGCACAGATCAGTGTAAGAGAAATTGAAACATCTCCTCATGTACCAGTGGAAGTGAACACAAGAAGAACTTGAAAAACATCTCTCACCTTCATGAATGCTGATGAAGACAGAGCAAAAACGCAAAAATAGAAAGATGTAGAAGAGAAAGACAAAAACCAGAAAGACAAAGCTATTTTAGTGGAGAAGAAAGGGTGAGGAGGAGAAAGAGAACAGCTGTCAGGATGAGGACTTTGGGAGTCTGGAACACCTGCAGTTGTTTTACTCTGTGCCATCTTGTCTGGGTAGGCAAACACTTGGCTCTCTCTGTATACCACATTTAGTGCAGTAGCTGTGTTTTGCCACATCAATTTTTTAAGGGTATTAAAGTCATGAAGAAACATAAATGAAAGCAGCTGCAAGTGATCCCCAAATGGAACATCCCCAGCTCCTATGCTTAGCACTGGGAAGCTTCCCAACATTGGCACAGGTACCTTCAGCACCTGCAGAGATACAGGAGGGAGGTGGGGGTAGAGGGAGGAGGGAGGGGGAGATGACATTCCTGCAAACTTCATTTCTGAAAACTGAAGTGAAACAAGGACTAGAAATGGTGTCTCTTTTTCATGGACACAGATCTAGGGGCTCACCTGCCAGTGCCCTTTTTGAACCGAGGAGCCATTCTCATCCTGTGCCTCACTATCTCTTCCAGTGGTGGTGAAAATACTGTTGCTGTGATCCCAATCTTTTAAAGTGGGGTTTGGATTTCCCATGTAAGTGAGCTACGTGCAGTCTGGGAATCTCGTGGGGCAGACACAATCTGGGTGATTACAACCATGGCAAACTCCACAGAGCAGTGTTGTCAAAGAGCCTGCAAACCAAACCTACACACTTTTCTTTTACTGAATTCCACAGTTCTACTTAACAAACACAACCCTAGAACAGGCTATCACATTGCATGCTGAGATTATCCATCAAGGAAGCGAGAGAGCCCAGCCCAAAAGTAAAGCCCTCACAGAACTGTCAGACTGCCTCTGGAAAGGGCGTACAGGTGGTTAAAACAAGAAGGGGGGGAATGATAAAATGAGCTTTTCCCTCTATTTCTTTCATGTCAACAAGGATGTGATCACACACAGGCAGGCAGCCCATCAGTCAGCAGAGATGGGCCATGAGCATGAACAGCAGGAGCCTGACAGCATTAGGTGTGCACAAACAGCCATGGGCACGAACCTGTGAGCTAAAACCCCCTCTCCCTTACATCCATGCAACTCAGAGACAGCCCCTGCAGCCCCTCTCCCTTACATCCATGCACATGGGGGTTTTCTCCACTGAAGAGCAGAAACAGTTGTGTAAGGAGAGCAGTGCCAGCTCTGATGAGTGCAGGATTCACCCCCAGGAGGTGCTGAAGGTTGTTCAAGGGATGGTGAGGAGTTGCTATGTGTCTGATCCTCTCTTGTGTGCACACAAGTACAGGATGGGAAAGCACTGCCCTCCACTCTCTTACAGGTCTATCCATTAGAAAGGCAAAATTAAGGATTTCAGATTATTTCTCCACACTCTCCAGGACCCAAAATTCCTCCTCCTCTACTTATAGTCATGTTCCGCTTCTTATAATTTGTTAATGCCACATTTGAATATCATAATACCACAAGTTCATGGCAGCTGACAAAAGCACCCACTTCACATCCACTAACAGCAATGGCAGCACCTAATAAAGTCTAATCCTTCTGCTTCACTGCAGCCAAGAGAGCGTATCAAATAATCTCCACTGGGTTTGCCATCTACCAAATGTCAAAAGCTATATCAGAAAAAAGTCAAAGGGCACAGGTGAGATCTGCCCCCAGAATAACCTTTTGCTGTGGCTTTAATGCCAGTTTGGGTAGCTGACCCCCACGAGGGATTAATTTAGGATTTACAGATTGCAATGGTCAGGGGACCCCAGGGAGCCTACAGAAGACTGTGTTCTTGTGCTCCTGGGGAGAGAAAGATTAAATTTAAATTTTCTTGACTCTCAGTCAGAGTTTTCTCTTTCTTTCTTTATTTTTCATCTCTGAGATCATCACTGTGGTTTTACACCTCTATTCCATCTCAGTGCCTGGACTGCTGCAGCCAAGATATTTTAGACTATTGCTAATTCATACTTTCTTAAGAAAAAATGGTAACTTTTTTGTTTTCAGTTGAAAACAGGCAACCTGAAAAGCCTCCAGTTCTGTGATTGACGACGGATACAGCAAACAGATGTCAGAGAAGAAAACCAACTGTGTTTCTCCACAGCTGGCTTCACAGCAACGCTGTACAGAGGAGGCAAAGCCACGGGAGTTGAGACCCATCTGAAAATACTTACAGCACAAATTTTGCTCACATATCTCAGGATGCCTGCAAACAAGCAGAGCAGGACTGCACAATTAGGCGAAATAGGAATTTGGCTGCAAATATAACCCTTTAGTCAAAAGCACTCCAACTGCAGTCTGTGTCTGCTGGAGTAGGAGTGATCAGCCAGGGGCTTCCCCACTTCTTTACCAGGGCAATTTCTGGTCCATTTGACTTTACTACTGATTGCTCACGGGTTTTTTTTGTGAAAGGAAGGTTAATTCCTCTGCTTTTAATGGAGTAGCTGTGCTGCTCGTTCAGTAAAGCTTTGCATACACGATCAGGCTTCTCGTCCTTGTGCTCTGTGCAGGGATGTCCCCGCTCTTCACAGCCCACGGAGCACAACAGCTCGCGTGTCCTTCCCCTCCCACCCACCCACTGCAGCACAGAGCCACGATGAACTCGGGCACGGGAGCCTGCCCGTCTCGGCCTACAGTCCACACCACAAAATCAGCATCGAATGGCTGGGGCTGTGAGCTCCTCATCAGAGCAAAACGCTGCCCGGCAATTCCAGCCCGACACCTCCAGCCCTGCCCGGCCAGGGACCAACGCATCAAAAGCCGCGGGTATTTTTGCCAGGACACAAACATCTTTCCTACGCTGAGCCCTGATAAAAAGAGGCAATTAGACCCGAGCCAAGCAGGAGCTGCCGCACTGCATAAAGCATTGTGCTGTACCAAAGGCTGCTGCTGACCAATATTAACAACTTAATGAGCTGCTAATGAGGCGCGCGTTCGGCTTTTACTTGCAGCATAAAAACATTGCAAATCATTTTAGGGAGCTTCTGGGCTGTCAATGGAGAATTAAAGATGTCAAATAAGCCCATCAAATCTATGTCTTAATCTGGACACTGCTTTCCAGTGCACTCGCTTAGAATTCCTTCTCCTATATGGTAGAATAACTTGCTTTGACAGCACTACGACTCTCAGACTTTGCTTCCTTCTGCCTTGACATTAGATTTCAGTCTCCAGAGAGCTGCAGGGATGTCTTTTTGACATGTTGACATTAAGGACACTTCTTCCACAGACTCACACTGGCACGGTTACTTTCTGTCTTGCCATTGTAAGAGCAGCTACTGAGCCAAACTACCAAATCTGGAAGTCTAATTAGCAAACCTTCGCATCATCCGTAAACAGATTAGGAATATAAAATTACCCTTAAAAAACAGCCAGTTTGAGTAGGAAAGGGAGCCAAGGCTTACAGAGAAAATTCATTTCCATAACTCCCCAGCACTGTAGCAATATGGTAGCACACAAGCAGTGACTAATGCTCCAGTGTGGGCACACTTTAGTTTGTTATTTTTACTGTCCTGTCACAGCCCTGCAAGATTAGATCACACAGCCAAGTGCTATCAACACTCCTGTTACCTCCAGTGGAGCTGCAGTGAGAACAACAAATCCAAATTGGTCTTGCTGTGGACTTAGTGGAGCCCCTGCACATAGAGTGAACCTGGAGAAGTTTAAAATCCACCAAGAAACACTGATGGGATGTGCCCAGTGGCCATTCCTGCTCTCAGAAATGGGATGCTGTTGGGATACAGGCGTATTGGTTTCCAAGAGAAACTGGAAAGAGGTTACTTGCCCAATCCAAACAGGAAATGTATCACCACTTCTTTTTTTTCCTTCCATCTTCCTACAGTTTGCCTTTCTTACTCTGCTCTGACTTTACTCTGTCTTTTAGCACACTGTTGGAGAACATGGCTTGCATCTTTAACTCCGAGCTGAGAGGAGACCTTCTCCTTCCTTGGAGAGAAAGACTCTGGGACAGGATGGCAACCCAGTGTCACTCCTGGTACAAGGCATTCCCAGAATGACAGGGTAAAGCTCATCCAGGGCCCAGCATGACATTGGAACAGCTCTGCAGGTTCTTTAATTTAAAGGGGAGGGGAAAAGGACAACCAGGTTCAAATACCCTGCCATCCCCCAAGAGCAGCCTTTTGCTGATGCCCAGAAGTGTCAGTGATTAGAAAGCAAATACTCTATTATTTCAAAGGCTCGGTGCTTTTCAAGTGCCAAAGTTGCCCTTTGTTTAAAGTTTGAGCGAAGGAAACCAATAATTAATTTACCCTTCTATTTCCCAATAGCTTCCCTCCGTCCCCTTTTGTTTATCGAGGGAAGATACTGTCCCCTAGGCTGACAGCTTTTAGACTGCTGCAATGTGAAATAGCCGTGATAATCCTCCTCTTCCCTTCTCCAGTGGCATCTGGGATGGCACTGCCCACCCAGCCCTTGCAGCTGTGCCAGCAGCACCGTGCTCCTATCTGCACAGGCACAGCCAGCCCACGTGTCCCACCGAGATAGGAGAGGACAGCCACGGGGCCACGGCAGCCTGGAGCCGGCCAGCTCGGATGCGCTGCAATGTCGTCATTCCTCTCCGAGGCTGCTACCAAGGAGGCACAGGGGACTCCACACAGCATCTCCTCTGCTGTCTGGGGCAGGGGAGGAGATAAAGCTGCTGTGCTGTAGGAGAAAGGGGGGCCCCAGGCAGTGCTGAGGGACCTCCTTCTCCAGAAAGGGACTGAGGTGACACCACGGGGGAATCTGGAGCGCACACAGAAAAGAGCGAGGCCTGAAGGAAGAGATTAAAGCACCCAAGGGCAAAGGAGCCTTGTCCAGAGAATCTTCCCGGCCTTCATGTTGCCCCAGCACAGATAACCAGGTAAGAAGGGGCAAGAGCTCTGTGCTGGAAGCAGTTTCTAAAGGGGAGCCAAGTACTTGGAATCAACTCTTTGCTTCCTTACAAGGCTTCTTTGTCCTTACCACGGCTCGCTCTCTCAGTGCAGCCTTTTCTGTCCCAAACCTATTTCACTGGTTTTAGTCTTGGATCTTTCCAGGTGGTTTCTATTTCTGGCCTGCAAAATGCTGGAGATGGCCAGGCAGCCCCAAGTGCTTCCCCTGACAGTAATGGCAGAGCAGATCTGCCCTCCCTGTGTCAGCTACGGGTGAATAAAATAAAGTTTGTGAAGTCCAGGAACACCTGAGCTGCAGGCAGGAGGGCAGATGAAAATAATTGCACACAACAGGATGAAGTTTGGTTTGGTGTCTGAGCTTTGCACTAAGAGGTGGATTCAGCTTTTGAAGACAAGGGTAAGAAGCAGTCATCACTCTGTCCCATTCCTGTTCTTTTCCAAGCTACAGTTCCACTTGGAAGAAAATGAGAGGGCCAGGTAACGTTCTCTGAAAGATGATGGTACAAGCAAAGCAGCATTTCAATGGAGGACTTCTAAACAAAGAGATTTGTCTCCCAACTGTTTTTACTCGTTGCCTTTCCCATTACAGAACCAGCTCTCAGAGATCATCATTAAAAAGAACAACAACAACCCGGCCTCATCAGTTCTTGTGAATTCTGAAGGTCACCAACGTCACCATCAGTTATAATGACACACATCACTCCCCTCTTCACAAATGGATTTACAACCTGTTTAAAGGCTGATGTCTCTCAGAGCACTTCACCCCTTCTGCCACCCCCTCTCTGCACACACTCTACTCCAGCAACAGCTGCTGGAAGAAATGATGAATTCCATTACTTTTCATCCAAAACAGCTTTGCAGTACATGGGAGAAGCACTGAAGGCTGCAGGCTCGTTAGCACAGGATTTGTATTGCCACATTTTACTTTATTCACCTTCCCAAATTAGGTGAAGCACATCTGGCCCAAACCTGTGATTTCTGTTTAATTAAAATGCAGGTAGTGGAGTCTCCCGAACTCCAGAGCCCCCCACACAATCAGGTAGTGACAGCAACCTGGTAGAATAATGCTCTTGATATAGTGCCTGCTCTAACAGAGTCTTAATTTCAGTGGAGCAGAACAGCACCTCTGGTAGCAGCTGCGTTTTGGGCTGGGATGAATATCAGTACCCAGCCTCTGCTGAACACTCATTGCCTCCCCAATCAAAGCCAGCATCCCTGACAGCTGAACTGTTAAATGAATTAACAAGGCGAAAAGGGGGCTTGCCAGCGGGGCTGCGACTCCCTTCCTAATTTCTGCAAGTGGTGGCTTTCAATTTTTCTGTCATTTGTCAGGAGATGCACATGGTTCTCTAATGAGCAGGGCAGAGCTGCAGCCAGCTCTAAAAAGGCAGCGTTAGAGGATCTTCTGGGCCTTGGAGGAGAGGGATGCAGATGCTTGAGGCAGGTGGGGGAAGGACACGGGCTCTGCTCAGACTGAACAGGCAGCACGCCCTTCCCAGCTGTGCTGAGCTCAAGGACTCCCAGCTCACTGTCCCATCCTGGGGAAGAACTGCTCTCCACACCTGTGAATTTTGCCAATATCCAGGCAGAACTCAAAATGAAGCCTTTGATCTTATGGGCTACTCGAAAAAGGAAAAGCATTTCCTCCACCTGTAGAATAAAATAAAAAACCCACTGCCAAAAAACCCCAAAAGATCCAAACCACTGGCATCCAGCTTTCCTGTTCACCAGACAATTTGGGCTACAGAGGCCTTTTACTCATGTCTGGCTCATTGTTCTCTCCCAGAATTTCCACCTGCCCATCAGTCAGAGTCAGGGAAGACATGCTCAGGCTGCCCAAGGGGGCAGTTGGCTGGAGCACAGCTCAAGAGCACCCCAGGGCCGGAGAGAAACTCCCCATTTGGGTACATTTTGCTCATTTAATTGGCAAAACTTGAAAAAGGTTGGTTTTAGTGGCTTTTTCCCCCCAAGCTTTTCAGGTGGTTCCATTACCTACTGGAACATTTAATGTAAAAATCCAGGTATGATCACAGGAAACTTTTCAAATCTACCAGAGGAGACCTCAAGAGGGAAGGAAGGAATCACAGACACTCCTCCTTCTGCATCACTCTGTAGAAGCTGAACAGCGCAACCATCAGCAACACGAACACCCAACAGAAATGGGTATTTTGACTGAGCTGGCCTTAGCCCAGCCATTTCCCCAAAGGCACAAAGGCTGTACATTCCTTTTTACCAGCCAGAGAGGAATGTTCTCCCCTCTCCCAGAATTACTGCAATGCTTAGGGCAGAACGAGGCCCCATTTAACAGCACTGAGACAAGAGCTACCTGAGAGCTTCAGCCCAGGGACTGGCCACCTTCACTCACTTTGTGCTCAATGCTGTGCCTGTGTCAGCACTTGTTTATTGGGAAGCTTTTCTCTGTTTTTAACCTGGATGCCCCATTGCTGGAGCTGAGCAGACCCATTTTTTTTCCAGCTTGCTGCTTAACTGCCTTTACCGTGGGTAAGAACATTGAGCAAACAATAACAGCAAAAACCTTGTATTTCCACAGCACACTTTAACTCAAAGGTGTCACAAATCAATTTAAAACTTAAATTGCAATACCATCTCCAATCACTTTACTCACAGTATAAATCACAGCCAGTTCTGGAGGTGGAAGAGGCAGTTATATAACAAAGTGTAATAACTTCGCACAACAAGAGTGAAAATCGGCAGGAAGATCCTACATTCATCATCTCTGCTGCGTGAACCTGGATGGTCCCTCTTTCCAGAGCTAAATCCAGGAACTCTAACACAACAGCCAAGTCACACACTACAACTTCAGACACACCAATCCTGCCTGGGAAGGGATGCCTCCTGGGTATCACGGAATCATGGAATGGTTTGAGTTGGAAAGAATCTTAAAGCTAATCTAATTCCAGCCTCCTTTCCTTCAGACACTCAGGGGTCCTCTAACTATCTCAGTGTCCTCTCAAGCCTGTCTCTTCCCATTGCACTGTTCTCTGAGTTATGATAGGAAGATCTGGACTGTGGGATTAAAAGACACAATATAACAGCATTTCCTTGTTTTCCCCAGCTGATTTCCCATGCTGTGTACATGTGTATAAGTGCATGTGCTGGCTCCATTTGCAGCAGGGAGATATTTAGCTCTGAAACAAAAATGTGTTTTGAAGCCAGATACAGTTGGCTCCACCTGGGACTTTCTTTGCTGCAGTTGCAGAAGTAAGTTGGAGCAGCAGCAAACTAGAAAAAAATGTAAATATTGCCAGCTGTCTCTCCAGGACGACGCTGTTGTGATTAATTTATAATGTTTTCAAAGAAAGATGGTGAATGTTGCACCATATTTGAAATGAAAAGGTTAAGCAGAGTTTAAAAAAATGCGCAGTAGAGCTCTTTAAAAAAACGTGCTTTGCTTAGTTTTGAGCAATAGAATGTTTAATGATTAATAATGAAATGAATTAGTGCTGGCTTTGAGAGCTCCTCCATCCCACAGCCCCGAGACAGAGGAACAAAGTGCAATCAGCTCCGTGGCTGGGCCAAGCAGTGGGAGGGTGGAGCTGCCTCCCCTTGCTCTGAGCTTCAAACGCTGCTGCTGCTGCAGACACTGAGACCATAAGGAGGGAGGATTTCAGCACCAGCCTCTCTCCAGCTGGGATCACCATAAACACGGCCCCGCTGGCAGGGCTGCAGGAGGGCATCAGCTATTCCAGCCCTGCCCTTCCCAGCTGGAGTTTCAGAGGGGCCAGGCTGCCTGGGGGTTATCTGGGCTCTGACAAACCACCCCTTTCTCAAGGCATTCACAGAAGCGTCTGCTCAACCCTTGTGTCCTGAATTCCACCTCCAGCCTTCCAGTGGGGGGATTTTAAAATGATCAGAAAGGACTCAGGCACCAGATCCAGAGGAAGCAGAGGCTTGAACAGTGCCACTGACCAGGGCTGGATGCCGTCTGCACCTTCCTGGGAGCACCCAACCCCTGCCTCCAAAGCCAGCATTAAACCAGACACGGCGTCTCCTCGCTTCAAGGGCACAAAAATACAGCCAGGGGTGGTGCCAGGCAGTGTCTCTACACAGAGAGTTATCAAATGAAAGAAACAGCTTCCCGAGTCTCCCTTGTTTTGTAGTTTTGTTTCTTTTCCCTTGTGGCTTTCCTGTGCTCCACTTTTCACTTCTTTAACTCGAGTCAATTTTCCCCTCAAGCTAATTTGGTATGAACAGTCATCCTCCCGTAACTCCAAAAATATTTTCTCTTCTTTCTTTCAAATGCCCTTTCTTCCCTCCTTCCTGCAGACCAACTGGTTTTCCAATGGCAAGAAACTGCCAGTGCCTGTTCCAGGAGAGTGGGCAACAAGCAACTGTCAGCAATAACGACTGTGGAATTTTTCAAATAATCCCTTTCCTGGACAGTTATTGAACATTATCTGGAGAATACTACAACATGCTGGTACTTAAAAAAAAAAAAGAAATCAATGAATTTTCTTTTCACCTACCTGCTTCACCCACAAACACTTCCACTGGTGTGCTGGTAGGGCTCTCACCAATGACATTATATGCTGTCATTAGTACTTCATATCTCTTGTATTTCTTCAATTCTGAAAAAGTAAAATATTACATATTCATATTATATATTATGACTTATACTGTATTACAGCCATCTTTTAGACTCCAATACCTCTTTATCTTCAGACTTGTCTCTCAGAAAATGTGGCAATAGAACAGTGCAATTCTGCAAAGTCTACTTCAGTCCTTCCTGAATTGACACATCACGACAGGATTTGCATCATTTTGAAAGATATTTGTGAGGGAATGGCAGGATTTCCCAGTGTTTCCTCACAGTGTCGCTCCAGTAAGAGGAATAATGATTTCTCTTGGAATATGCCCATTTCTTAGGGATAACTAACTAGAGGAACATCTCTAGGTCATTCTTAGGTACAGAAAATGGCAGGATTTGGCTTTGCATGTCACCATCATTTTGATGGTGTCACCATCGTTTTGATGAGGTCTCATTTTGTTCTGCACTGGTAGGAAAGAGCCTGCCTAGGCTTTGCCTAATCCCTGGAATGCTCATTTAGGGGGGGCATTTGGCAACTGCCCTGCTCTAGAAGAGCTGAAGCAGGTGCAGAGGGAGAGCTGCAGTGGGAACCTGAGGTCCCATTCCAGGTACTCCACAGGGATCTTCTCCAGCATGACTGCAGCCCCACCATCAATCACAATGAGAAAGGAGAATTTGAAGGCTGGACTCCATTTGGCCACCAGGCAACAAATTTCTTTGCTGACACAGAGAAACGACTCTGACAGATGAGGCGGGAGAGTGAGAGAAGCGTGAAAAAATCTAAACCCCCAATTGTTTGTGGGTAATTAACAGATGCAACGAGGGTGGAGCAGAATCACATCAACGTCATTAGGGGAGGCAGCGCCTGAACAGTTTCAGATTTTGCATTTTCAGGATGAAAGAATCAATCCCAACAGATATATTTATCATCTACAACACTTAACAGGGAAATTAGAGTAAGAGAGCAATCAATAATATAAATTGCCCTATTTAAATGAGCATTGAATTAAGACACGCATGGCCAGAGGTCCAAATTTCTCCCTTTGCCAATAATTTTCCCTGCTATCTATGAATCAGAGCTCCCTTAACTCGGGGGCTGACAGTATGCCATTGGTTTGGTAAGGTTCAAAAAGCCTAATTAGGCAAGTTTGTCTAATTTCAGTGTCACAGAACTATTTGTAAGTGCTGTGTTCCAATATCTGACTGCGAGTTCAGCATCATTCCCCAGTCTCGGGCATACTGTAAATGATATCTAATATATCCCCAATTTTTTTAATGTGATATCACTAAATTTGGATGGACTGCAAAAGATGGAGCAAGCACATCAGAAATAACAGTGCTGAGTTCATAAACAATCAATAGTGAGACATACACATATAGTTCTGGGCAGCTCGCACAGGGAAACTTTATTTTCTGCCACAAGAAGTCACAAGGGAGGTTTTAGTGTTAACTGGATGTGGAAGAAAATAGAACACAAGAGTTCATGCATGCAACTTTCAGTGGGGATCAGGCTTCATTTTTTCTTTTTTTTTTTAGCCCATCACAATCTGTGACTCAAAAGCCTTGGGCAAAACCTATCTAGTGAACCATCAGCACCACAAAGCAACTTGCCTTTTAACTCTGTCGAATGTTATTTTATTCATTTCCAATTGAAAACACCTCTGGAGATGCACATAAATTCATTGGGCCCTTTCTAAATTGGCCTTGTACTCCATGGAATGCCCGAGCATCACAATGCTTGAATCATAGGACTAATGATGTGATACAGCTAAACTCAGATGGACTGCAAAACATGTAGCAAGTGAATCAAAATTCATTTAGCATCAGCAATGCTGGGTTGTTACAATCAGTAATGTTTTACCTTCCCAGCAGCCACATCTTTACAACAGCTACCTACTTGCATCATCGATGTCTCTGGGTGTAGGGGAAGCAAAGGCTTAAAGAAAAAGAAACTGGAGAAAGCCAGAGTAATTAATCTGTGTTGATTTCTGCTGGATCCATGGAGGAGAGCCACAGGAGTTTGCCCATGGTCTATTTTGACCCATTACAAAGAGTCTCAACTGAAGGCAATGTGCACTTACGTGTTAATTCATACGTCGTTAATGCAGAGCTGCTGTTCACTGTCTTGAAGCTGCTTTGGGCTATTCAGGGTAAGCAAAGCAGAAAGCTTGTTACAGTGCAAGGAAATAGTTATTGCAAATGATGTACAGCAGAGACAGAGGCAAATGAGGCAGCACACCCATACACAGTTCAAGCTTTAGGAATATACCTTGAAGGGCAATAAAATCACATCGCTGTCTCGTAACACATCGAGAGCATCTCGCCCACATGGGGCTGTTTCATTTGCTCCTCAAACAGAGGAACTCACAAGTACACAACACAAAGATGTTCTGGCTTTTAGATTAAATAGAGCAAATGAGTAAAAATGAAATGATTTCTAGGGGTGAAAGCTCTCAGGGGTGCATTACATCCTGATTTCTCGAGATGCAAAATTCAAAACCTGAAGAGCTGCAGAGTACTGAGCTGGAACGTGGACCACAAAGTGAACACTTACATCAGGGCAGGACCTGTTTCTTTAAGCATGAGTTTGATTTCCCACAGTTTCACCTAAAGAATTCAATATTCCTGCTGTGAGTGAATTGTAATAATATGCTAAGCTGTGCAAAACTGTGGGTCAGTGAGGAACAGAGGTGTTCTGAGGTGAGAATTATAAGGTGAGGAGAAAGAGGAAAATTTATCTTCAAATACATTTGTCTCCACCCCTTGTTCTCTCTGTCTCTTGACTCCCTGGAGAGGTACAGCTCATTTTTTCTCCTCTACAGTGATTAGGAACATTGCTGCAGGGCCAGGCAAGAGGAGGGAAAAGACGAAACTGGTTGGTTTCACAGGCTCCCCATCTTGTGAGAGCATCTAAATTCATTATTTCATAATGTACACTGTAGTCATTCAGTTTTTGTCTGAGAAAAACCCTTCTGCATTCCTACACCTACCAGAGCCTTACATCTCTGTCCTGGTTCAAGCTGCTCAGTCTGAGAAGTCTCATTAGCTCTGACCACGTAAGTGAGGTCAGAGTTAGGTGCTTACTTTATATTTAGGGCACCCACCTATCCACACCCTCATTAAAATTCACTCTTGCTTTTGTAGGAATCACTTCTGTGGGTTGGGGAAAGCATGGCAGATGATGTAAGGTGTTAAAATAGTCTCACTGAACCCCATTCTGCTGCTCTTGGAGTATTATCTTATTCTGAATATTCCAGTGGCATCAAAGAGGACAAAAGCTGGTCCCTCCATGAGCACATCTCGTGCTGGACCTTGTTTCTCAAGCTACTGAGTGTTCACATGTCTGCCTCACATCATCTTATTCTGCCTATTCTTCCCTTTGACTTCATTTCTAGCCTTTATCTGAAAAGCCTTTTCATTTTTTTTTCTGTTATTCCTCTCCCTCTCCACCTTCTTTCCATGTGAGCCATAAATCCCAGTGTCTAACATGGAAAGCAGGCACCTAAAAATTCTTGCTCATCTTTGCTATTTTCTTCTAAAATAGCGACAAGCACTTTGAAATTATAAAATTTCTATTTTCAAATTCTCCTCAGCTGTTTTCCTCATACTGTAAAAAGAGAAACAAAAATGTTAATTATAAAAACTATTGAAAAAAACGGCAAGAAAGGAAAAAGTTGCCAGCTGAGGGAAATGAAGTGTCTCTCATTTGAAGGCAGAACAAAGTGTACCAGGGTAATTATGAAGTGGAGGTAGTGGGGAGCAGGAAATCAGAGGGTACGTGGGGGACAGACCATCAATCCCAGCACGCTGGCAGAGATCAGCACAGACCATTACAATGCTGATCACACTGCACTCACTTGCATTTTTCAGCATCTTCGGGCTGATTGTGTAAAACCTGAAGAATTCTCGGCACTCTTAGACTGACATTTTATCTCCATGGGGCAGGAGGGGGTGCAGTGCCTGCTGCAATGACAGGTTACCATTGGGGGGTATCTTAAGGTCCAAACCACAGGCTTACGTGTGAGCTCTGCTCTTAGGGCTGAGGGGTTCTGGATGGTTTTGGATTCCGTCCCAGGCCCGGCGTCGTAGTCCAGCTCCCGGTAGTAGATGCGGTATCCCAGGAGGAGCCCGTTGAGACTCTCCACTTTGGGGGGCTGAAAAACACCCATGGGAAGGACAAAGGAAACAGTTATTGGAGAACAGGCTTGTGAGGATGTGCACGGCAGCAGACATCCATCCCCATCCATCGCTCTGTGCTCTGCTGAAAACACACGTCAATAACGCACGGGGTTGAGGGTGGTGTGGTTTCAAAAGCACAAGTTAAAGGCAGCTTTGAGGATTTTGCTCAGCTGTGGTCATTGCAAAAGGCTCTTGACTGAAAAATCCACACCATGAGCCAAGCTCCTTTCCTTCTTGGCCCACAGGAACCTGGGTGTGATGAAAAGCAGAAATAAGCACTCCCTGGAAATGTAAGTTGCCTTCCACCAACACTGGAACAGCCAAACAGTGTCTCACTGCTTCCAAAAGGAAAGAAATTCTTTTGTCACAGACAGAATGTCTTTCTTTCCCTTGGGGACTAATCACAGGACAGTCTTCATTTGGCATTATTTTACTGAAAGACTGATGAGCAAATAAAAAGGAATAATAAAAATTGTTCTGGCTTTGATTAGGAAGACAAAACCAGGTTTCGTAACAACCTCATTCAGGCATTTAAAGAGAAGTTACAGTGTGATGGGCTGTGGTGTGGGCACAGAGGAAAACCAAGGGCTGCTCCATAACAGCTCAGAGCAGTGTGGCACACACAGTCATGGGATGGCTCAAATATGAGGTTTTTTCCTTCTGCATCATGGTGGGAGATGGTCAAAGACAAAAACACCTCAGTGAGGCTTCTCCAGCAGCCCCTCACATCCTCCTTCAGCTACAGATACACAGCTGGCACACTGAAAAGGAGATTTATGTCTGGTGGGTTGCTTAAGTAGAGACAAGCAAAGGGATTCCTTGTGTTTTGGAAAAAAAAATTACTTTCCTGAGTCTAATGCAGGCTAAGAACTGTGGAGAAGAGATGCCTTGAGCCACTTATCTTCCAAAGATTCTTTAACTGAAATTTAAGGGGCTAAAAGTATAAATGAAACGGATTTTAATGATGATCTTGCCTTTAATCCAGAAAGATCCCTACCAGCCTTGAGAA
Source organism: Nicator chloris (assembly GCA_013400495.1). Taxonomy (NCBI): domain Eukaryota; kingdom Metazoa; phylum Chordata; class Aves; order Passeriformes; family Pycnonotidae; genus Nicator; species Nicator chloris. The sequence continues at coordinate 154,480 of WAAE01006950.1, forward strand.
CTTTACTAAGGAAACCATTGTGTGAAAATTAACTGCTGGTGAGAAACACTGTCACAATAGAAGGTAATGCCCCATGTAATTTTAATGAAGCAAGTAAAGACGTCCTGACAGAAAGGAGGAAGATTTTTGGTAATAACCTGGCATTCTCCTTCCAGAAATGACATGAATTTTCCATTACTCCATTACAACGGCACGAGGAGGGAGAGGGCTGTCCTGTCTCAGTGCCAATGACCTTGCTTTGGGTGAGGGCTGAAGGAATTAAGTAGAAAGACTGCAGTTTATGGAAACCAAAAAAGAAAATTACATGAACCAGAGTATAAGGAAACTACACAGCCACCAGGAAAAGGAGCAGAACCTGCTCCAGCAAGAAGCTGCCTTCTTTTGCAGCTGTCCTGCACAGAGCCTGCTGAGAGCAACCCAAACCCTCTCAAGATTCCACTTGCTCTGCCTGGTTGCAGATCTCTTATTCATCATTGTTTCGTGCTCATTGTGGTGCTCCATCCTCTGGCAAAACTCTGACCACGTTTCAGTTATTTGGCACCTGCACTAGGGAACGATGCTGTGGATACAGGATTGTGAGGGACCTCGAGGATCACCAGGGCTGGGACCTCCCCACTGCAGCACCCCCCCTGCTGAAAGCTTCTTTGAGAAACACAACCACCTCCACCAGAAACCGAGCTGATTCTTCAGCTGCCCAGCATTCCTGTTGGGAAGCTGTTCCCAGCCTCACCACTCGGGCGGTTGGAAACCTTCATTTAATTTCTAATCTAAATAATTCATAGCCAGTTTCTAACCATTTGTTCCTGTGCTAACATTGCCTTTTGGGTTAAAGTGTTCTTTTCCCTGTGGGGTGTTTACTCCCGTGATGTATTTTAGAAAGGGCAATCATATTCCCTCTACGACTGCATTTTACAAGGCAAATAAATCAAGCTCTTGTACAACAGCCTTTCCCAGTCTCAGGCTGAGAGCCCCTTGTCCAAGGGACTAAGAAAATAGACCAAATAAAGTGCCAGATTTCTCCAGGGCTGCCCCATGACATTACTGCTTATGGACCAGCTGAAACACTCTCCTGTGCAAGAAGATGAGATGGAGTTACTGGGAATTATCAGTATCTCTCTTCTGATGTTTTATTTTTTCTTTTCCAATCCTTTGACTTTCTGTTTCCTGTATTACACTGAAGTTACTTTAGCCCTGATAGTGCCCTTGCAGAGAAGGGCTCCACAGCACAGCAGCATCCTCGCCTACCTATGACTTTTCCTATTTTAATTACTAATAAACTTCTTTTAAATTTAGGGGAAAAGAAAGGTTAAGTGGAATATCCTGGAGAACTCTAAAAGGAAAACCCTGCTGAAGCTGGGGAGGAGACTGTGACTCCCTGCTCTGCCATGTAACTGCCTAACAGGTAAAGCTTAATTTCTCCTTGTGGCCCAACACTGATCTTATGAGAGCAAACACTGTTCTTTTATGCTATCATGTGATTCTCCACTTTTTGCTTCCTTGAGATTTAGGACAAGAAGCTCAGAAAATAAATAGCTTGCAAACTGTCTCTCTTTTTGCCATGGCAATGATGATTCTTTCCTGGAAAGGGTACTCTGCTAAAAGGTCAGGTCTTCTCCTTCCTATCTGTCTTCTGTGGACAAAACTCTGCCTTTGATGTAATGGATTATTTAGGATTTTGTAGAAAGGCCTGAGGGATCTGCTGAAATAGGGAAAATGGTTATGAGTGGCAGCCCATAATGTTGTACGGAAGTAAGAGAAACGTTTTTGTGCTGTTTAAAGAGAAATAAATAAATAAAGGCTGCAATGTAAGTTTGAATAATTGTTATCTCTAAGGTAGAAGAAGAACAGTACATGATCCTGATGTTAACTGTAACATCCTCCAGAACATTTGAAATAACCCTGCATTATTGATACAACAGACCTCACTGGAAATTACTTATTTTCTTCCTCCTTTAAATTTAAGAATAATGGACTGATTGGACCAAGCAGCTGAAAGCCCAGATAATGCATCCAGAGTTTGTTTTGTGAATTATTAACACAGCTCAAAGTTAAAAATTTAGCTTTGCTTGGAAATCCACTCTCCCATTTAGCTTGACTGCTGTTTTCAGTTTACATTATTTCTTAGACACTGCTGTGAAACTTCCTCTTAATTGGAGGCTATTGTGGGACTTGAAGATTTTTGTTTATTTGAAAAATATAGTACGGTTGAATTACCAGGACCTATTAATATACATGTGGTAATGACATATAATCGCCCACAACTCCCTTGAGATGGCTCTGGCACAACAACCCCATTTCACTTTCATGAAATGAAAAGCATCCAATTACCTAAACAACCACCTATTTCACATTAACTACACACCAGTAATCAGTCAGCTGGGGGAACGTTTATTTCTGTGGTCCATCGTGCCTCGCATCCTTTGTCCTCTCTCTCTCTTCTTTTTTTCCCCTTTGATGGGGGCTCTTGTTGTAGGTGTGGAGGTAGATTTGCCTCTCTCCCTAATTCCTTTGGTAAAACTGCTCAACATGTCTCCTATTTGCTCAACATGCTGTAAGCAATGCTGCTGCTCAGGATTATCCTGCGTGAGCTGGGGCCAGGCACCCAGCAGCACAGCCAGGCAGATTTTAAAGTGCTGCTGCACAGCAATGAACACGCCCTCATCCATGTGTTTTTTCTTCCAAAAACGCAAGGAATCCCAGCTGAACTGTAAATGCATGTGTACATTTTTCACTATAATGCAATCTGTCCAAAGTCATCCTTATTAGGTGTGGGGGACATTGTCTGGGGAGCAGGGTGGGGACAGGATTTCCAGGATGGGTTATGGATAATGTGCAGTACCCCACTGGGGTCCCTCTATTAATGCCCACTCTGCAAAAAGAAACCTCAGGCACTGGCTCACAAAATGTTCCTGCATCTCCCAGGAGGCCAGGGCTGAGAGAGAAAGGAAGGCAGAGGAAATGCCAATATAAAATGCAGACTTGACACAAATACTTCCCCATCCGACCCAGAGAGACTGCGGAGAGCTCGAACTTCCTTTCCTCGCTCTGAAGAATCTCAGTGTTTCCCTCTCAAAGAGTCAAGAGGGTGTGTGGAGCTCCTCAGAGGTATGAATGGGATCTCAGGCACTGCTCTCAGGCCTCTGATCATTCCAGCAGCAGCAGGAGGCTGTGCACCATGTGAGCTTTTGATTACCTGGTCTTACCAACACCACGCTCCGTGGAATATTCTCTGTGTAAAGATGCACATCCACAGACAGCAATGAAAGGGCAGGAGAATCTGACAAGTAACCATCTTGGACATGGCCACAGACACTCCTTTACCTCCCAGTGGGGCACAAAGGAAAAGCCAGGAATCTCCATTCAGCACTAAAATTTATGCTAGATCAGGCAAATAAGGAAATAGCTGCAGTCCTTCAATGTTAGTACAATACTTCCAGCTCAAGAAAATGTCCCTGGCAATGTACCCTTAAGTTCAACAAGTCAAAGCAGCCAAAAAATTGTTCACAGGAACATCAGAATTTTTCATTTTACCTACCTGCCATTGCACAAGGACAGAGGAAGTCGTGTGGGGAGTTACTAACACAGAACTGGGTGGTTCATCTGGAACTAAACAAGAGAAAAAGGAAACAAAAGCAGTTACAGCAAGAGGGTGGAAAAGGGGCAGCTTTTCTTTCATTCACCTTTTTCTTCACTGCTGAAGGAAATCTTCCATCCCAGCTGCTTCGTGGTGGGTCTCAGCAGCAGCATGGTGGATGTGCATGTTGGAACCCAGGGAGAAGTCAGGCACTCCTCTTACATCCCTTGCTCTACCTGTGGCCTTGGCAGCTCGAGCAGAGTAGGAAAAGCTCAGGGCACAAACCTGGAGGAAGCTGCAGCAGCCAGCTGCTCACAGACCACCACATGCCCGTCTGTAAGGAAGTTAAACCAGCCCTGTGCTGCTGACAAAAGTGCTCCCAGATTTTTCAGGAGATTTTCTGCCACCTTTGGGGCAAGCCCACCTTGAATTTAGGAGTGTGTGTCACATGGTCACACATTGTTTTAGTCAGGACAGCTTGATTTACCACAGGTTAAGCCCTTCCTGTGCCCATGGCCTGTGGCACTCCCAGACACTCCACAGCAGCTCAAAGACACGAAGCAAAGGCTTATCAGGAGCTCACAGCCCTCCACAGTGCAATGCTCAAGTGGCAGCACTGGGGTTGCTCAGCAGAACAAATGCTCAGTTTGTTGAGGAGGTGAGAAGCTTTCACAGTTTTTTTCCCAGTCGTACTGCGATGAGGCCAAGCACAACTCTGGATCCACTGTAGCTAAATTCAAAGAGAACTTAAAATGAAATTTGAAACTCCAAACCAGTGAGTCAGTGCTGCCTCATTAGCACCAGTTACAGCCTGCACAGACCCTGCTGCTGCTGTGCAGGAAGGTGGAGAGTCAGGATGCCTTTGAGGGGCTGCTTAGCACATTAGTCAGGTATTACATGGCTTCCTGTTTAACTTCCCACCCTCCTGAGCTCTGTCTTCTGATTTCAAGATCACATTCCCTGGCAAAATGGCTTCCTGTTTTCATATGTCAGTCTCATTTCTAACTTGTCACTCCTTGCTCTGTAGAAGTAATTCCTAGCACCACATACACACACACACACACATAGATATATATATATATATATAACCATAGAATCATTTAGGTTGGAAAAGACCTCTAAGACCATCAAGTCCAACCATTAAGTCAGCCCTTCCCAGCCCACTGCTAACTCATGTCCCCAAGTGCCACATGGACACGGCATTCGAATCCCTCCAGGGATGGGGACTCCACCACTGCCTGAGGCAGCCTTTGCCAGTCCTTGAGAACCCTCACAGTGAAGGAATTTTCCCTAATATTCAATCTAAACTTCCCCTGGTGCAACCAGGACATTTCCTTATGTCCTACCATGTCCTACCACTTCTTACTTGGGAGAAGAGATTGACCCCCACCTCACAGCAGCCACATATATATATATATATATATTTATCCATGTATGTATCCCAGGATTACCCAATTTCCCAGGGTAAAAGCACATCCTGATGCTTTTCCTACTTTGCTGAGTTCCTTCCTCCATTCAAGACATCAGAGCTCCTTCTGCATTCAGGCATCGACTTTATACAATCAAGGAATTAGAAGCTGATCTCTAAGGCTAAAAATAAAAGCCTTGTCAATGTCATCCACAGTTTATTAGTCCTGATCTGCAGGATTAAATGCTCATGTTTCCAGGAGCTTCATATTCTTCCTTACTTACACCTCAGCAATTTTGCCATTCTGCAGACTGGCGTGGATTGTGAGGGGAAAACAATTGAAGAAACTTCTTCAAATGTATGCAGGGTTCTACATTTATTTTTAATGCTCTCTTGTAAATTATTCAATTTCTGCAAAGATAATGGTTAGTGCAGAGTTTGGAAGCCAATCAAACAAAGTTTAAATCCATTTTGAGACTCCTGAAAGTATGATTCATTATCAGAGGGCACAGCAGGACACTTAAAGGCTGCCTGTTAATGCAGCCATATCTCATTGCTACCTGTGTCAACTTCCAGTGGACAAAACTGCTTTGGCTGTTGGTTTGCACTCCAGTCTCCACAGAGAACATTCTGCAGTGGCTCCAGGGGCCCTGGGGAGCCCCCAGCCCTCGGTGATGCCCCCATTGAGCCTCTGCTGCCCCTCCCTTACCATCCTGCAGGGTTGTCACCGCCTCTGTCTCGGCGCTGAAGTCGCTGTCCCCGATGTCGTTGGTGGCCTTCACTCGCAGTTTGTAAGAGGTGAACGGGTTCAAGCTGTGGAATGGGGAAAACAAGGCTGAGGGATGAAATCTCCCTCCCTCATCACAACTTGCCTCCACACAGAACCTGCCCACTGCCAGCCAGAGTCACTGAGCAGTTGGTCTCCTCTCCCCATCGCCTCTTCTCTGCAGTCTCCCCCAGCTTCCCAGGTGTTCCCACCCCTGCTGCCACCAGCACCTTCCCAGATGTGTCCTGCCCTGAGTTCCCAGAAACACTCTTGGATTTGTCGTGGAATTGGGCACCAGGAAACAGACCTGAGGCTGCAGCTGATGGAGCAGCCCACGGCTGGGGCTGCTGTCTGAGTTCTGCATGGCTGTGCAGAGCCTGGCTTTCCAGGTGCTTTGCTGAGATATCCTCCAAAGCCATCTGGGTCAGCCCATCCTCCCAGCAAGGATGGGGAGGAGGCAGGAGACGTGCCCGGGGTCAGCCAGTGCCCAGCAGGCTCTGGAATTCAGAGTGCCAGCTCCTGACTAATCCCCTGCACCACACCACTCCATCAGTGCATTTCACTCCTGCTGAATCCCAAATTAATGCCATTACTTGGATTATTTAATAAAGACAGCAACAAAAGGTTCCCTGCAGCTCTTTTTATCTATGTGGTGCTTTAAGATATGCAAAGAGTGATTTCCAGCTGACATAACCTTGCAAAGACGATTCTGTCTTGGCTTGGCAGGGGAGGTGAAGGGGAGGCTGCCTTTGCAGTTGCAGGCAGAGGTTTGAAATGCAGAGCTGTAACTTACAGGGGATTTCACTAATTAATTGGTAGTGTCTAACCATCCACTGGCAGATGTAACACTGACTACAAACCCAAGTTGCTTGTAAGGAATCATTAACCATCAAGGAGAATGCATTCTGATGGGCAGCACTCTCAAAGCCATGACTCCTCTGGACTTCCACAGGAAAGTGCTTTTAGCAAGGGGGAGAAGAAACCTCTTTCAGCAGTGCCACCCTATCAGGACAGAATTGCTTACCTACAGCAACTTGATTAATGTGAATCATCCTTTTTGGTCTTTTGTTTTTAGTCATGCCAATGTCAAGTCTAAATGACATAGATGGTTTCCTTGTTTTTACAGGTTTTGACTGGAAAGATACTGGCACACAACCAGTGAGCTGCCACATACCACAGCCACCAATGCTTTTAATAAGAGACACAAAAAAAATCTGTATGTGAATGCTCAGAATACCTGATTCTCCTAAAGCTCACGGCCTTTTAGAAATAATCTGATTTGTACTGGCTCGTCAACAGAGGAAATGGACAGCAAAACAAGTACCTGCTCGTAGACATTCAATTACTTCTGCTGATGTTACAAGGACTTTAATTACACCAGTATTGCAGAGGATATAATGAAGCCTGAATAACAAAGTTTAAACATTCTGATGCTATCTATAAACTTCAGTATGGAAAATACAGATAAAAATGGTTCTCATTTCATCTGGAAAAGCTTATATAGAGATAATTGCAATGCAGCATTCAGAGTGGGTTTTAACATCAGTCTCTACTGAAAGGATTTTTAACTAGTTGTATTTTACAGAGCACTGTGTAGCTACATATGATTTAGCCTGAGTAGTGTTATCTGTGGTGCTGAGCTTCCAGGAAAGGCTTCAAAAAGATGCACTGCAGTCCAACTTTAATTAGATTTATTGCATGACCTTCAGCAAATCTCTCAACTGCTGTTCATAACACCACCTCTAAACTGGGAGCAGTGGCCTCACTTAACCTCTCTCCCCCAAAAAGAACGTGAAGCTGAGCGATGCTTGTTTTGCTTTCCTAACGAGTGGGAAGGGATGTGAATTCTGTGCTAGCCTGGGATCCCGTGGTACCTGTCGATAAGGCAGGACGTGGCCTCGTGGCTGATGGAGGAGGAGTAGGTTTGCCAGTCTCCATGTGGCAGCTCCCGCACTTGCACTGTGAAATATCGGATGGGTGACGATCCGTCGCTGCCGGGGACCCACGTCAGCACCAGGCTCCGGGAGGACACGTCGCCCTGGGGGGTCATCACCTGCCTGGGAGGTGCTGGCCGCTCTGCAGTCAAACCATAAGTTGGATTAATTCAAACAATGATTGTAAAATGTGACAGCCTGGTCAGATTTTCGCAGCGGTAAAGCCACAGGGCATTGAATTTTTGGATTTGTCACGTGAAGCGTACAAGCATCCCATTCCTTAACTTTCTGCTGCAAGAAGGAGCAGTAAAATGGATTCTTATCTCCCTGCATCAAAGGTCACCATAGGATATAAACTTTCCTCACAGTGGACCTCAGACTTGGGGGGGTCTTGACCCGGCAGGTTAAAGAAGAATCATCAGGACTGGCAGCCAAGAAAGCAAGGCAATCTTCAATGAAACTCAGCTGTGCTTCTGGCTGCAATTGCTCTTTTGACAGAATCTGTGTGTAAATTAGCTCACTTTTTCACCCGTTCTTGGTACCAGGAACTCTCTTCTCTCTGTGCTATGCAGGGTCCTCTTCGAGGGAAGAGGCACAAGGAGGAGGAAGGGGCGAGCTGGAACAGGCTGTTGTGGGGCAGGGTCCAAGCACACACAGCTGATGCTGAATTCCTGCACCAGCCATGGAACCAGGAGGCATCAGCAGCTCCTGGTGCTGCTGCTTCCAAACCCCAGCCTGGAACCAGCACAGAGCTGGGGCTGGAGCACCTGGCACAGGTCCCTTCCAGAGCTCCCCAGCTCTTCCCTTCATACCCACTAACCTTGAACCTGCAAAGTCAAAGCAGCCAGTGCTGAGGGAGATCTCTCCAGAGTAATTACCCTCACACCTCTGGGATGAGCAGGGAATGGCAATGCAGGTGTAAGCATGCCAGCCCCAACTGTTTCATTACAGATCTCCTTTCCCGTCACCGCGTCTCCGCACTCCATCGATTTCAATAGAGAAACTCTATAGAGTGAGGAATAATTGTTTAATTGTTTATCATGAAGATTATTGATTCTGATTAAAATGTGTGGCATGTAATAAAGCAGAAATTGATTTGAGACACCGCAGTGACTTGCTTTTGAGAAGCAATTCAATTCAACTTCATCAGCACTTGTTTCCATAAACACACCTCTGCCTGCCTGATTCCCCACAGCTCCGAACGGCCGGCGCTTCATTTCCCTGCCACCCCCTAAAACCATTTCCTGCGTGTTTTGGCATTTCTCTGCAGCCTGCTCTCGCTGACATCAGTGCCCAAAGACTTGTAAGCCATTAGCTGGAGGAAGCCCTGGGTGCCAGCAGCCTGCGAGCAGCAGGACGCGAAAGGTCAGTGCCTTACACTGACAGGCGGAGACAGGGACACGGGGTTATTCCATGCCAGCCAGGGAGAGTCATGCAGGGATTTTATACATTCTGCTGAGGAGCTCTGCACTTTTGGGCAGGTCAGATCTTGCAGTCAGTCTCCCATGATTGGGTTTCCTTCTGCTGCTAATGGGAGTTCTTAAAATCTCCTGTGTTGCAGGATATACTCCCTGACTGTTTGTACAAACCCATTAGTATAAAGAGTTTATTTATGGGAGTTTAGCCACAAGCAAATGCTAAGGTGAGACTGTCAGTGCAGGCTTGACTCTACCAGGCCACATGGCTCTATAGACTACTTTTAATTTCTTGCTACATTCAAATTTTTTGACTCAGTTTTTCCCTGATCACCAGTGTTGACTATTCTGAAGTGCAGATTCAAAGCACTGCAGCAGAGGCTCTGGAGAATACAGCCACAATATAACTTGGGATCTATAAACCACAGGCATCACTGCAAAATGTAAAGATTTATACTGGGATTAACCAAGGAATTTACAAGGGCAAGAGAGACAAATTTTGTTAACTTTCAAGAGAATTTTTGTGTGTCTACCTTAGTGTCAAGGAGGATTTTAAGTACATCTTTATTAACAGGAATTACATATCTTTTCATTCTAGAATATTTATTATCATGTATACACATTTCAGGTTAATTTCTTGTTAGCAGAATAGCTGCACTGGATAAATTTCTTTATCATCCCCTTTTATGATTCTTGCTGATGTGAGAAAATACACTGTTGTCCTTACACTTCATATGGGATCAGTAAAATTGTGGTTCCAAAGCACGCAGAGACCCAGCAGAGCTGTCCATCAACAAGAGAGAGGGATCATGTTACTCTCTGATTTGGGTACTCAAGATAACCCTAAAGCATTGATAGCAACAAGGGGTCATTGCTCCCACAGCAGAGCTGGGAGTTCTGCCTTGAGCTATTGTGCATCCTTGTGCACAGCCTGGGGAATCTCAGCACATTTGATTGAGCAGGAGAGGCTCTGAGCTTTGAGAATTCACATTTTTTGACATGGTGGGGTTTTTTTGAAGCCTCCACATGTCAGGCTTTGAACCTCCCCTTTGACAGCAATCAGACAGGGGTGGGAGAAACCTTGAGCTGATAAATCTCTTTGATGGACAGTATCTTTAGCAGAGGCACTTCCAATTTCCTAATACATCTCCAGAGGTTCTTTCTCTGAGGACTGCACTGTTATGCACTGGGAAGGCTGCACATGACCTGCACAGCTTTGCCAGAGGGAATTTTAAACCAAACCAAACAGGTCAGGAGTAGCTGAAATGCACCTCAGAGGCTCTTACTTTGTAGCTGAACATCAACTTCCTCTCTTCTTAGAAGTGTGAAAGAAAAATAATAAGGAAGACATTGTTGGCAAATACAATGGGAAATCTTTACTCTTGCAATAAATGACGTGCAAGGTGTAGAAAGGACTTTAAACAAATGACTGCTTATCCAGTACATTTTAGGAATTAAAAGCAAATGTCATTGTTTGCATTCTAGTGCATAACTTGGGCAAGAACCAAGAGCAGGCCCACAAGAGCACACAGAAGTTCTAACAACAGTTGAAAGGTGTCTGTGAAGGTCTGGCCTGGTGACCTGCTGGAGTGTGCTCCTCTCTGAACTCTGACTTTTATGAGGCACAGGAGTTGTATGGTTCTAGTTTTTGAGGGAGAGTTTTACTTTAAAAATATCAATATCCAGACATCACATGGCACAAAACCCAGTGGTGCTGGCACAGTTACCCTGGCTTGTTTTGGTTTTGCCAGCCCAAGAGACCAGATACATTCTTTGCAGTGGAACACAGCCTATGTGCAAGACCAGGGAAAAACCCACACTCTTGTTCTCCACCAACATATTCACCAATATATCCTCTTTTAGCTCTGAATAAAATAAAAAAAAATTAAAAATCTTCATGCACAAGTAGCAAATGCAAATTTTTTTAACTGAACCTCTACAGATCAGTTCTAAAACTGGAGGAATGAGCAGTTCCTTGAGCCAAAGCATTAAAAACAAGCAGTGATGCAGAGCAGATCCTGTAATACCTTACATGTCTTTCACATTTTGGTACATTTGGTGTCAAAGCATCTGGTTTCATTTACACACACATATAAATGCCACCATCTAGATTCCCTTCAGAACAGAATTTGTCTGAGAGACAGGATGCAAACAACCATTTCATGGCTGATGCAAGAAGCAGAAAAAGTCTGGGCAATCCAGATGCAAAGGCTCTGCTGGAGCGTGTGGCAGCCAAAGGCCAGAGTAATTACAAACACATTAGGTCAGGGCACAATGGAGGAGCCGTGGAGAAATTCTGCAACGCCACTGCCTCTCATTTTGCCTTCCCTAATCAATATAATTCATCCATCACTTACTTTCTTAAGATTGCAGTCTTTCTAGAAAACGAGGGAGCAGAGAAAAACCGAAAAGCCATCTGACTGCAAAAGGAGGCTGCATATGGCCAATATAGCAGCTGATGGAAAAATCAATTCCAACAGCCCGGCAGGTTAGAAGAACTGTGTCTCATAAAAGTCTGCCTTGCTTTCTCAAATCATGATGCTGCTATGGATTGGGGCAGGTTTATGGGGTGAGAAGGAGGAGGTGTAGCCTGCTATTAAAATCCCCCTAAGTGCAGCGCAGGCTCCAGGGCAGGCACAGAAATTCCCTGAACCCACTGCTTGCAAGCATTACCTCGTTTCTCAGTGGTGATCACCGTGGCTTCCAGAGGCTCTCCCCAGCCCTGCCTGGTCTTGGCAGATGTCCTGAAGATGTAGGCTGACTCTGGGCTCAGGTCTGTAGCTGTGAACTGCCGCACTGTGGAGCCAACCTCCACCGTGGTGAACTTGTTGGGGCTGCTGCTGGCCAGGCGGTAGGCGACCTGGTACCCTGCAAGCAGAGAGGGGAAAAGGCTCAGCTGCCTTCTCTAGCAGGGACAAAAGAGCAGCAGCACTATTAGTTTATCCTAATTACAGGCTTATCTGAAGTCGGGAGAAAAGTAATTTACTGCCTTTGGTGTTACAAAGCTCTGCTGTTTGGCAGATGCCACACACCTTACGAAGGAAATCACTCACACGTGAAGCTCTGCTGGATACAACTGCCATGAAACTGAGTTCACTTTTCATCCTTTAGGCCAACAAGATGCAAAACCAGTTTAATCATTCCTGGGCACACTGGTACCTTTTTGGAAAGCAAAGGAACAGAGTCGGTGCAATGTGTCACCTGACTGAGGCGGTTTGAGGCAACGCTCCCATTCCAGCTTTCCAACCCACGCCTACAGGTTCTTCTGCCTTCTCCCAGTTTCAGCACTGGCTCAAATTCAAGTTCTTCAGCTGCAGCTCCAGCAGCTGGACTGCCCAAACCATGCAGCCTTCACACTGCTCCAGTCAAAGCTTGTTCCTCCTTTCTGCAGGTGCTTCTCCCTCAGCAGTGAGAGGCAGAAGTGCCAGTAAAGCCACCCTTCTGTCCCTCAGCATCGCTGCCCTTGCCCAGAGCCCGAGGAAGGAGTCTGCAAGCTCTGTGGTCCTGCTTCACCCATGCAGGTCTCAAAAATCAATTTTGCAGATGCCTGCAAGCGATAACCCCCCTTCCACCCAGCCTGACAATCAGGAGCTCACAGTTTAGCCTGGGTTATTAATGATTCCACTGTGCAAGGAGGGCTTCCAGGGCTCTTACGCACCACTGGCGACAACTGTCCCCCAAAGAGGGTCTGCCAAATGTTCAAACCCATTCTGTAAACCCAGCAATTCAATCAGGCTCTCACTTCTGGAGCTCAATGGTAACTTCCAGTCCAGCAGCTGACTTCCAAAATCAATTAATAGCAGAACTGATGTGGAGTTTTATTGCCCGAGCTGAATGTATGATTAAATGCTCCATGGAGTTACACAGGGCAGAGCTCAGCCAACAAATCCAAATCAAACCAGCTGAAAACAAAACAGTCACGGCACAGTTCTGCCAACCCTCTGCTCATCCTCCGAACGACAAAAGAGGTTTGCAGCACCTGAGCCATCTCTTTCTCATGGAATTAATATCCCAGCTAGAGTTTGAACTCCCACCACATCTTGGCTGTAACAAGACCAAGGGGAGCCAAACCTGGCATGGTTCATTTGGGAAGGTCAGTGCATGAAATCTGAGGGGCTGATCTTACCTATGGCTGTTAGAGAAAACCCAATGACATTTATTTCCCACTGTGAATATGCCACATTGCCACTCACAGAAAAGGCCCAGAGCTCCTGCAGTCCCTGGAATCAATGCCGCTTGCGTGTGGCTCACTTTGCCACAAACATTGGAATTTAATTGGGATACAGATGGTATTAATTTTGTTGTGCTGACTCTCACAGTGCCACTGATGATGCACCAGAGTTTCCTTGTCCTTTCTCTGGCAGCTGCTCGGGGACGTGGGACAACAGTCATGGCTGCTTCACATGAACAATTTGCACTGACACCTCGAGGAGTGACCTGGCTTTTCTCAGCACCTGTGGCTTCAGCCCCAGCTCCCCCAGGCTGTGGTTGGTTTATTCCTACAGGAACATTTCCACAGCTGGGTGGATAAATTGAGATTTCTTCAAAGGCTGGGAACAATGTCCTATGAGGAGTGCCTGAGGACTCTGGGCTTGTCTAGTCTGGAGGCTGGGGGGCAACCTCACTGTTCTCTGCAGCTCCCTGGGGAGGGGTGTGGAGAGTGAGGTGCTGATCGACCAGGGTGGTAAAACACTGGTGCAGAGAGCTGGTGAATGCCCCATCCTTGGAAATATTCAAGGTCAGGTTGGACATAGCTTGGAACAACCTTTTTTAGTTGAGAATGTCCCTGCCCACAGCAGGGGGTTGGAGCAGATGGCTTTCAAACATTGCTGCTAACCCAAACTATCTGGGTTCTGTGATCTCCATGGGATGGAGAGGACACGTGGGAATGGTTCAAAACTGCTTCAGCCAAGGTTCAGCCTGGACATGAGGAAGAATTTATTTACTGAGAGGGTGGTCAACCCCTGGAACTGTCTTCCTGGAGAGGTGGGCAATGCCCCAAGCCTGTCTGTGTTTAAAAGCCATTTGGATGAAGCTCTTAATAATGCTGTAACTTGGTCAGCACTGAAATGGTCAGGCAGCTGGACTTAATTATTGTTATAAGTGCCTTTCCAACTGGAATAGTCTGTTCTGTTCTATTCTATTCTAATCAATTAAAAACTCTCCTGATTTTTCAGTGCTCCTGAGTGTGCTCAGATCCCAGCAAAGTCTTGGGGTCTTACACATTCAACATTTCATTCTTTTACCTGCAAATTATCTCCTTTTATCCATGGGACTAGTTCTTCCATTACTGGTCCAATATATTTCAGCAAAGTATTTCTGTACGTTTAATGCTGCAATATTTTGATCTTTTTTAAAAGTCCACAGAAAGACAGAGAGCAATGGGGAGAAGGAACTGATATATATGATCTTTTTTGTTTATACTGATGTGAAGAATGTGGGAGTGAAAACCCCAGTGCAGGATCTTAACAAGGAGGAAAAATAGTCAAAGAAAAGCACTGGGGAAATTTTTACAGAAGCAGGAAAGATGAAGGAAAAAGCAACTAAGATGGCTAAAGCAGCTTGATAAAGGGACATAAGATGTAAAGAACAAGACCTGGAGGGAAACAGAGAATATTAAAAGAATAGAAAAGTTGATTTATCCAGTTATTAAAAGATAAGTATGATATCTGGGACATATCCTTGTCGAGTAATTTCCTCTCTTTTCCAAACCTTTGTAAAATATGAAATGTAGTGAAAATGTAAGGGGGGAATAGAAAGATAACTATTTACTGCTAAATGGTGGCACTCATGCTGGAAAGCAATTGCAAACACACCCAGGTTAGGCAAAGGAACACATACATATCTAGGCCATTACAATATCTTACACAAGAGTGGGTCTGTGGCTAGTGAAAAAATTAATTTAGCTGTGAGAAAGAGGAAATCACTTGTCACAGCCTGTCTCTGTGACAGGCTCTGCAAACTCCCTTTCCTTGCATCCCTGTGAAAAACAGTGCCAGCTCTCACTGTCCCCTCCTACATCTGCTGTGTTGGCTCAAAGTCTGGGGAAATATCTGTTTTCCTGAGTTTACACAACCAGAGCCATCACCTTAAGAGATTTCCTAAGAAACTCAACACCTCCATAGGTCTGATTCCAAGGCAAATATCCAAGCTCTACACCTGAACTCAGCTCACTTTTATTGCTACCTACAACCCACCTGAGAGACACGCAGTACTTCATTCTGACGCCCTGCACCTCCTGTTAGACAGTTCGGGACAATGAGGATCCAGACTGGTGTAAAAAGCGTTACTTTCATTTTCTCTGAGCGGCACAGAAGCCTCAGTACTTAAACTACAGCTTGGATAATAACTAGGGCTAATGCAAGATCAAAAAGATAAAATTATTAAGTTGATGAATTTCAGCAACAAGGGATAGGAGAAGAAAGGAAATGTTAAGTGAAATCAAACGAGGCAAATCAATAGAGGTAAATGGAAAGTGTTCAAAGAGAAATTAATGTATGCTCGAGGGCTATAACAGGCAATTGCTGCAGTGGAGGAATGAGCAGCTTCCTTTCCTTACTAGATTATGACAATAAGTTGTTGCAGATATCTTAGGCAAAAAAAAATTAAAAAATCAAAGGTTATGGAAATATAACCTTTAAAAGGTGATTGGAGCAAATTTTTCGGGGAAAGGAGTATCTTACAGCATGTGAAATATCTGGTTGGTCAATAAGAATTCATATTATTTTCCTAACTTTTTCACCGTAGAGCATTAGATCCGAAATCTCTTCTGCTATTGGGCGTGCCGCCACCCACCAGGCCAAAACAGCATTAAAAACCCTCCCGAAAGATCAAGTCTTCAGGAGTTTATTTATTCATTGAAATTAGGCTTATTTCCCACTTTAACATCTTTCTGAGCATTTTTTGCACAAGTGCAAGCAGTTCCACGAGCCGCGCACTTCCCAAACTCAACAAATGGCAGCTGCCTGTTAAACGTTAGGTCACCGCAACACCGCGCTGGATTCCCTAAAGCAAACAGGCAGGAGGAGGGTGACAACACCCCGTGAATATCAAAAAGCTTTCAAGCTCATCACCATACAGAGCCCTTCAAGAAGTGACAGCACCCGTTGGTGCAGGCCACGGTGCAGCAGAGATACAAACACTTATTAATTTGTCACAGGACTCGGGGAGAGCCGAGCGATACCACGAGGTTACGCTCGGCGCGGCGGAGCAGCAATCCAGTTTGTTGATTTTCCTGCTTATCTGTTTTAGGGCCAGCGGGTGTGCAAATGCAGCCTGGGATCAAAATAGGAATTTGCAAACATGGATTACGTCCAATTTTGGTTCTAATTCTCGGTGGAGTTCTTACCCTTTTTTTTTTTTTTTTTTGCAATAAGCTCCAGGTAAATGCTAAATACAAGGATCCCGTGAGGAATACTAACCAGGGCCTGGGAGGATGTGGGTTAAGCTCTTGTTTTCAGGGGGAGCTCATAGCTTGAAGTGCACAAATACACATTAATGCCTCATTTATCTTTAATAGCATTTGAGGGAACTATGTGGGTGCTGGCTGAACTGAGTGCAGAGAGGAAGACAGAGTGAAGCCTCAGATGGTTGGTGTAACATTCCCAGAAGGAAAAAGGGAAACATCTCGCAGTCTTGCACGGTAAAATATTTAAACAAACAAACAAGTGGTTTTCCCTCTTGGTGCCTGCCAGTATTCCATCCTGCTAATCTCTCTCTGAAATGCTAGAACATGTTTTTATATAGATTACAGAAATGTTAGCAGCAAAGGTGCGTGTATGCTCAGAGGACAAGGCAGGCAGAGCAGGAACATTAGTTCAAAGGCTCTGAATGTAAGTCGCTCTTGCAGAGCAAGTGGTTTTTCTTTTGAGCCCCATGAGTGAATAGAAGGGCAGCGCATAAAATTATGTTCACTTATTTTTCCCAATGACTCCACTTTGGTGCACTTGACCAGGGGGTTGCAGTGGTGTTTTGGAGGTTCATTACAGTAATGAGATGTAAAAAGTGTACAGGGTAAAAAAAAAAAACCAACCCCAAACTCCCCGAATTTGCAACCTTTCCTTAGAATGCTACACATTGTTTTTTATCTATTTTTGAAGCACAGCTCACTTCTTAGAAAAGATCACAGAAGTACCCAGCATGAGCAATTTCCCCTTTTTCTCTCTTTGGCAGCTAACTACTTCCTCCAGGAACCTCAGTATTTCTACCATTGAGAAAATAAAAGTGAGAACTGTTGAATAAAGACAATGGTCTTCAAAGAGGTGGATGGGGGGGACTGGCAGGTAACATCCCCCTGGGAAGGAATTCTAAGGGAAAAAGGAATCCAGGTTAGCTGACCATTTTAAGAGACAAAAAAAAAGAGGTACAACTATCCCAATGCAGACAAAAGATGTTAAGAGGCCAATGTGTTTGCATTCAGAGCTCACTAATGACCTGAAAATCAAAAGTGAATTGGACAAAAAGTTGAAACAGGACACAGGACACAGGGGAGCGTATAAATAGACAGCAGAGGTAGGTAGGGACAAAACCAGAACGGCCAAAGAGCAAAGTGAGTTATCACCTGAAGGGCAGCAAAGGCAATGGGAAAGATTTCATAAATACATCAGGAATCTGAGGGAGAAGAGGAGGACAGGTCAACCAGCAGGAAGAAAAAATGAGCAAAAGAGAGGTGAGGCAGAAAGGGAAGGAAGGCTGGTACCTGCACTGCTGCATTTTCACACACAACAACAAGTTGGTGCTGACAAGATCCTCCACACAAATTAAAAGTGACAACAATGTAAGTAGGGATGTAGGCTGGAATAGAGAACAGGTTAACGAATATTTAGTTAAGCTGGATGTAAGCAAGGCAGAAAGGCCTGATGAAATTTGCCCTGCAGAGATGGAGCCATCTCTGAATAATTAGCCATTCTCTTCTAGGACTTGTGGACGACAGGTGACATCCCTGAACATTACCAAAGGGCAAACAGAGTACACCATCTTTTAAAAGGAGGCAAGATCGACTAAAGGAGTTATGAACAAATCAAACTAAAGTTCAATACACAGAAAGAACATGGAAAAAAAATATGAGTCAATATACAAGCATCTATGAGGATAATAATGTACCAAGGAACAGCCAATATCTGTTTGATTGGAGCAAATAATAAATATCAAATAATCTGTTTTCCATTTTGACAGTGTAATTGGCCAGGTGGGAAGAGGAGCTATGATCCATGTTGACTTTGAGTAAGGCTTTAATATGGTCCCACCAAAAGCAAATACAATAACAGAATCTAAGAAAAACACCACACATTTTGAGATGAACACTTAAAAAAAGTAAAATGTTGTTATCAATGATTTGCTAACAACCTGGGAGGACACACTAAGTAGGCTCTCATGAGACCTCATGAATGAGTCTGGTCTGTTTAATACTTTCATTAATGACCTGGCTGATGGAATTGCCAATCTGCTTGCAGACTCCAAAAATGAAACCAAGCTGTGCACACTTTAGAGGACACGAGTGTCATTTAAAGAGATCTGGGTAATGAAGAGAGATGGTCTGGAATCAGTGACATGAAATTCAATAAAGGCATCTGCAAATTATCACACTTAAAGAGAAAAAGCTGAATGTACTTGTGAAAGGAGGACTGGCTGACCTGGAACTGTACTGTGGGAAAGAGCAGGAATGAACAGTGGGACATGAACTGACTTGGTTACACCATCAGAGCAGTCAAGGACTGTGTGGAGTATCCTGGGATGTCTTGTTGGGCATGGGCTGTGAGAGGCATTGGAAACAAGTCTACACGCTAAACATACCACAGATTCTTTAAAGGACAGCTTTTCCCTTTCCTTCCAACCCTGTGTGTGTGATTTCATCATCACCATAATGGCAATGGGCAAGAATCACCTGTGGAGGGGATGCACTGCACAAAGCACTCTGCAAAGACAAAATACAGGAGAGTTCCTACTCCACTGATCCTGCAGCAACTCCAGCAAATGAGGCCAACAAAGTGCAGCAACGTGAGAGGTTGGAACACAGTTGGGGGAGCAAAATGTCTTTTGTGCTTTCACATCATTCCTATCAAATGATTTTTTTTCTCCTTAACCACATCCTGTGACTCAAATCTCAATCTCTGCTGAGAGCAAGTTCTAGGACACACAGTTCCTTAAAAAAAGCAACAAATCAAACCCACAAGACAACCTGGAAGCCAAGCTTCCTTGAGCTGCAGAGAAACCCTGCGTGGATCCATCTCTGGCAGCTCACTGCTGCCAAGCTTCACACAGACTCCTCCTCGTGCTCAGAAAATCCTGCAGCGTCTGCCTTTGGATGCTGTTTGAAGATTTCCCTGTGTCTTCAGATGCCAGGATCACTTTGGTAAACTACACACCTGAGCAAACACTTTGAGTTCTTGACTCAAGATTTAAGTGCAATGCAGGATGAGTTCTGTATTTAAAGCAATGCCACCTCTGCAGGAGCACTTGAAGCAGGCACCCTCCAGCCAGCAAGGAAGGCTTTAGGGAATATTGCTGAAAGCCCACACGTGGGCCTGAATGATGGCAGTGAAATTAGAAGCAGAAAGGCCTGGCAGCCTGAGTACTAGATAAAAACAAAAGCTTTTGCTTCTGTTCTCAGAATTGAGACACAAATCTTTACTCACCAGCCAGAACTACTGTAAAATGTGTTCGGCAGCAGCAGAAAACACTAAATTGCTTGGTAACAACGAGCGACGTTAATTTTAGAGGCAGGAATGGATTCTTACATTGTAAAGTCTTCACATTTTAAGTGCAACAACGGCTGGTGCACGTATTGCAAAGGCAACCCAAGAATTATGAGAGCAGGAAGGTGAGAAGGTTTTCCACAAATTCCTGTCGTGCCTTGCTGCCTCTCTTTCCCTTAATGAAAGGGCAAATAGGATTTAACTCCTCATGACCTGTCAGACATATTATCTGAAGGAAGCAATACAATGGAAGCACACACAAAACTGAAACATTGGGTGTGTCTGGCAAAGGTGGGGAAAATCCAGGTCCCCAGGCAGATTCCCCAACAGTCAGCCAAACAGGCTACCAACCCAAATGCAGGTGGGAGGAGAGATGACATTCAGACACAGGGCCTTGAACAACACCGAAATCTGGCTCAGGAAGACCCACAGCACGGAGCCCTGCAGACTTCTCCCCTCAGCCGACAGCAGCACATTTTCCTTTCCTCAGCCAGAGATTTACTTATGTGCAAGGCAAAGGAAAACCCAACACCTGTAGCTTGCCCTGATCTCCATCCCTCCGCTCCCAGCCCGGGTTTGCTGCTCCATCTTACCCAGGATGATCCCGTTGGGCTCCTCCGGCGGCTGCCAAACGATGCGCACGGACGTCAGCCTCACCTCGGGGAACACCAGCCTCACGGGGGGCCCGGGGGCTGCAAGGGAACACAGAGCTCATGGCAGCAAGCACTGCGACCAGAGGTCTTCTGCTCACCCTGGACACAATTACAGCCCAAGCTGTAGCTCTCCAATTAGCTCTCCAATTTATAGGCTGGATATTAGGAAAAAATTTTTCACAGTAAGAGTGATAAAGTACTGGAATGGTCTGCCCAGGGAGGTGGTGGAGTCACCATCCCTGGATGTGTTTAAAAAAAGACTGGATGTGGCACTTGGTGCCATGATCTAGTTGAGGTGTAAGAACATGGTTGGACTCGATGATCTTGAAGGTCTCTTCCAACCTAGAAATCCTGTGAAATCCTGTGAAATCCTGTGAAATCCTGGTTGGAACACCTGTGCGTGTGTATAATACACATTTATTCTGTATATAAATATACATTCTGTCCATGGATAAAGGCCTCCAACACCCTCAGACACCAAACACAGCACAGACCAGTGCACCCTACAGTGGTTTTGTACCACACCAGGAGCTCTGAGCTCTGTAGGATTTTTCTCACTGCAGCATCACCACTGGTGTAACTGAGAACACACTATGAAGCAAGACACCAAGCTGCCTTTATAGAGACTTATATAGCTCAATCCACTTCATACCTGTTGAAATTCAATAATATCCCTTCCCTGTGTCATCAGCACCAGCTTTGAACTGCTTCCTGACTTTACATTTGCATCTTAAACACTGAGGTGCGAGCAGGGGAACCCGAGGCAGGTGAGAGGCACATTAACACAGACGGCGCTGACCAGCCCAGGTTCACGAGGTGAGGAGATGCTAATTCGTACATTACCATCCACGAATTTTCCCCTTCAGCACAAATTCCACCTGCATTACTCCTGGTGATACTTTTAATTAAGTTGAGCCCAGAGGAGACACAACATATTTATGTCAGGGGTATGGAGAAGGAAGAACAATTTGTTTCATTTGCCAACATGCACTTAAGGAGGGAACTGCTATAATGGGGTTATCCAAAACAAACAGTTTTAAGTATTTCTCATTACAGCCTGATATGTACATTTCACTGAGTGCTTTTCCTCTCCCTGCAGAGTTCTGCTAACAGTAATTTTTCTTATTTTTCCTTTCAAAGAAAAGCCAGGTCTACGCACAGGGAGTATGCTGAGAAAAAGGCTAAAAAAATGTCAGGGAGTTGCTGTCCCTGTTCCTGACCCCACATGCTCCCACTCCTTCCTTCCCTGCACTGAATGGAAAATGTTTTGTTAAGCCAGAAGTCTGAATGTGTTTTCAGCCCAGCCAAATCCCCTTAATGAATTTGCTTGTGTAAACCAATGTTTAGTCCATTATTATTTTGAAAAGATTTTGATGCCGAAGAGAGAGATTTAACAAGAAGCCTCTCACACTGATCTCAACCTATTTATTCCTGAAAAGGTAATGAAAGTAAAATCAGTTTTAGCATCTGCAAAGCCCAAAAATATTACAAGAATTGAACCAAATTTCTACAGAATTCCATCAGCAGCAATGCTTCCACCACACCAGTGTGCTCAGGGAGTGCTTGCTTGGGTTCCTTCAGCACACCCAACTGCACGGGGGAACCCCTGGGAAGTGCTAGAGGCAGCTGCAAAAGGAAGCTGGTAGGATCTTCCAAGGTCAATGCCTTATTCTTTTGGGGTGAAAAAAAAAAAAAGGAGAGTGGATTACTGAAGTTGCAAATTCCATCTCTTTCCTTCAGTCCAGTCAGGCCCAGATTTGTTTATTGCTTTCAATTGCAGCACTTTTTTTTTTTTTTTAGCATGATTGAACTTCAATAGGAATTTATAATTGGGCTCTAAAATTGTCTTCAATAGAAATTATCTCCACCAAGCTTCAGAGTTCAATATTAGAAGTTTTTTTCCTCTTCATTAGCTGCAGGGAAGGAGGAAATAGGAGACACTGTGCCTTTGCCAGATTCTCAGCCCATGTCCAGTGGGATACTGCTGAGTTACACCAGGTACAGCCACGTCCTTTGGGTTCAAAGCTGAAAAACAAATCCCCCCAAAATCCAAATATTTGTTGCCTACACTTGCACTACTAGAAGAAACCCGCATTAAAAGGCTGGATCAAATAAGATGGATCTTTGGGTAAGCTTAAAACTCACCATCATCCTTGGTTCTCTCTGTCACTGCTGGGGAGCTGGGGACCCCGTCCCCAATGCGGGTGAACGCCAGCACCTGCAGCTCGTAGAGGACGAATTTCCTCAGGCCCGACAGCAGCACTGACTGGGTGTGGTTCCCCCTCACTGTCTGGCTCTTGGGTTCCGAGTCCAAATCCTTTGCTCGGTAAAGGATCTGCAGGATAAATGTGGACGAGACACAGAAGGAAAGAGATTGTTGCTTGAGGACTGAGGAGGGGGAGACTCCTCCTTGTCACCCAGTATAACACGAGGTTACATTCACCCATCACCCCTTTCAAAGCCAGCACACTTCCCGCATCTTCTCCAGCTGACTTTGGAACAACAAGAATATCCAGCAGGTGAACAATAAATAACAAATACAAAATCATGTCCTGGTAATAGACTAAAAATCAACTGAGTATGAAAGTCCAGTTGCATACCTTGTAGCCCAGGATGAGACCATTCTGCTCAGACTCAGGAACTGCTGCCCAGGTCAGCAGGATCTGGGTTGAGCTCACGGCTTCAGCAGAGACATTCTCAGGAGGAGCAGAGGGAACTGGAACCACACAGCATTACCAGAGAGCAGAAATAGGTCAGACATATCAGATCATTTTTCTCCATCTCCCTACCTGCCCAGGAGTCTTCCAGGATCCCATAAAAGAGGATTCAAACCCAAAAGGGCTGGAATATGTTTCAGACAATCCCTTCTCCTCTTGTATTCATTCTACATCATCTTTTTATTTCAGCCTGTCTCACAGTTTCTTGCCAGTTCATCTCAGAAATGACAATGTTTGTAAAGAGCTAAACATTTAATACTTATCAGTGTCTACAGACAGACAGTAAATATTGACAGCTATGAATAAATTTCAAATTCTATATATTTGCAGTAATTAGAACCAAGTTTAAATTCCTGGGCTTCTCCAGAAACCCATCCCCCAGTATTTCTTTCCCATACCTTTTATTCCCTGTGCCAAACCCCAGAAATCTCTCTGAATGCGAGTTTATCTTACAGCATGACCTGTTCTAACAAGTTTTGTGCCCCTGTGCCTTCCTATATTATCTGAAAGGAAATTATAGCATCTTGTCTAGAGCTAGCAATAATTTCCCCCCTGGACAGCACT
The DNA here is from genome assembly GCA_013400495.1 of Nicator chloris. Lineage (NCBI taxonomy): Eukaryota > Metazoa > Chordata > Aves > Passeriformes > Pycnonotidae > Nicator > Nicator chloris. The sequence continues at coordinate 178,205 of WAAE01006950.1, forward strand.
CCCACTTCAGTAAGAAGTTCTTTAACCTATGCAGCCTTTTGATGATGTGATAGCGCTCAACATTTGCAAGACATCAATTAGAGATGTTTGCATGAACACGAGGTGTATTTTCAGGGATTGATACGGTGTCAATGAGAGATGCCTATTTCATTTATGCTGCAAAATTGGCTCTCATGAAACTGGAAACATCATTAGGACTGATGGCACAGGAACACTGTCATTTTCTCTGACTCCAGAGAAGAGCAAACTTGCATTTTCCCATGCCATTAAAACTCGAAGTGCTGCAGACACACAACTGCAGCCTTTTGTAGGCAAGCTTAATAGCACGTCACGTTATGCAAGCAGGATGTGAGGCTATTTTTAAGAGTTCCCATTTTATGCTGCCCTTTCGCGTTTCTTCCCCACGGCATTTCCAACATCTGAAGGGTACAATCTTTTCTAAAGCCTGATACACCTGTCAGACCTCCAGAGAACATTCACCAAGTTGTGTTACACAAGCACTTAGGGACAGTAAGGCCTGATTAGGGCCTGAATATATCACAAAAAGCAGCCCCAAGCTCCGCCAAAGGAATGCTTTCCTGGCTGTCTGAGTGAAAGAACAGACCTGCTGTTTTGGAGGCGAGCTCCTGAAGCTCCTAGCAACATGAATGAGATAATGACACCAGAACTAATAAAAATGGAAAAATCCCACCCCCAAAGCTTGGCACCCCCACCCCTGTGCACTCAAGGTAAACGGCAGAGATAGTAATTTCTGAAACAATTTCCCTGATACTAATTATTTGGGGCATAAGACACAGAGCACCATCACACGACACTGCAGCAGACAAAATCCAATTTTTTTCCCCCTCCAACACTGAAGTGCCTTTTTTTTTTTTTTTTTTTTTTTTTTTTTTCAAAATCTTCTCCCAGATTTATCCCCCACAAGGATATAATTATGTTAAAGGAAAATAGATTGCCAGGAGCCATGAATGTCTTTGGATAGCTGCCATAACTTTATCTGTAGATCTTCACAAAGAGCTACTCCCACATGAATCACTCCTGGAGAGAGAAAGGGTGGAGGTGGGTCACAAGAAACCAGGATGTGTAGAGGAAAGAAGCCCTTTCCAGCCACAGTTATTTCTATTTTATCTGGTTTGAGGCTTTCAAAAGAGCAAAAGTTACTTTATTTTACAAATATTTCTTTTCCTCTTTGATCAGCAGCCAGGAACTCTCCCAAATTCACAGAAGGGGGAGGCTGTGCCCGGGCTGGCCCTGAGGGCATCCTGGCTTTGAGGTAAGGATGGTCACACTGCTGGTGGGGGCACTGGACAGCTGACAAAGAAGAAGGTTCATTAGCTCAGACCCCTCTCAATTCCCAGTGACAGAGCAGCTGAATGCCCCCTGTCACTGGAAAGGAATCCAAGTCCAATGCCTGAATGGCAAAAATCTTTGTGTTCATTGAGCGAGCTTTAAATCTTCAGTTCTCAAGTTCTCACCTCGGTGTCGAGAATTTTATTCTAATACAAATTCAAGACCTGCAAGTGATTTTATGGATCTTATTGTTGCCAGCCTTTTATCAAGTCACAGACTTTGATGGACCCTTTAGGAATGAATTGAAAGGTAACCTTCATTTCTCTGGCCCATCTCCTCTCTCAGGAAGCTGTGATTCAAAGAAATTACAGTTTGCTAAGACTAATTAGTGAGTGAGGCACATAATCCCTCTTTCCTCTGCAAGCTCCCTTCTCTAATGCTGGTTTCCTTAAACTGTTGCACTGAAGACTTTGTTCTAAGCTCCAAAAAGCTGAGTTCTCATTAGTAACCTGCAAGAACAGCACAGAAGCCAAGCAACAGCATCCAAAAAAATCCCAGAGCTTGAAGGAAACGAACCGGAAACACGGAAAGGAAACGATGAGCTAATCCAGCAAAGTGCCAGCACGGAGCACTTCAGAAGATCAAACACAGGAAATCACAGAGTTACTGGCACTTTGCACTGGAACTTCAGTAACAGCTCAAGCTTTTAAGGTTATCCACTTTGGCATCTAAAATCATGCATCCTCTTTGTACATCTGACACAGCCACAGCAAATTATGTTGTTTTTATGTCTCTAACTGGGCCAAAAGGAGCCTTTAATAAGCCAGTCTGTATTCTGGCTTTCTAGGAAAGCTAAAGAGGGGGATGCAGTGGTTCTCTGCATTTTTGCAGCTCATTTTAGCTGCACATCCCTCACTCTTTCTGAAAGCAAAAATTAAAGTGGCACATTGTACATCTGACTGATGTTGGCTAAGAAGTGCAAATTTCCAGCAAGGTTCATGGCAAAAGTAGCGTAGCTGCAGGACACATCCACTTTGCCTACAAAATTAGGTACTGCAGGCCAAATCCTCAGCTTGTACCAACTGACAAATTCCCACAGTGACACTGGACCACATTTGAATTATCAAGAGATGCTCCATCAGAGCACAGTAAGTGCTCCGTGAAGGTCAGACTCCCAAGCATTGGGAGATTGATCCTTGCCATGGATGTGTGACCATGCTCCCACAGTAGCTCATCCTGTAAGACAAGTGTACACATTCATGTAGCTGAATATTAAGAGCACAAAACCCATTAAGGCACTGGGTTAGGTGTATCTGAGATGAATTTTTTTGAAAGCAAGAGGGTCTGTATCTAAGAGGAAGCAGCCCTGCCAAGGTTGCTCTAATACATCAGATGCCTCTGCAATTTCTTGCTTTCTCTATATTGGACCTACTGTCATTGTCAATTTATTGAGTGGAAACTGAGCTTGTTACTCTGCAGTTATTTTACACTGTAAAATTTAATGAGCTATTTAACTTCTAACATTACAAAAACATTTTGGATTGATAGAACCTGTCCTGTTTAAAAATCCTAATTCATCTCCCTCCACCTTCAGCTGCTTGCAACCTTATCCCAGATTTTCATTCTCGGATTTCCCAACCGCTTTTCACGCCAGAATTACCAAAACCTCCAGCATTATTTATTCTCTCAGAGTTTCTTTTGTTTTGATTTAATATATTTAAGAGCTTCAGAAACCAGCGAGTACTTGTAATGACATGCCCCACTATTGTTGTTGGCATTTGTGCTCAGCTATCAGAGCTGTGATTGCACAACCTAAAACAAACAAATGCTCAAACAGAGCTTTATTTTCAATAAAGATTTTGGGCTCCAGTGGCTGCACTGCCATCAGACATCATGACCTGGTTTAATGTCTGGGCTCTACTTATTTCCTTGGATGGTGTAAAACACGGGACCAGCAGTTGTGCCAATGAAGCACCACATGATCCTGACCAAGGCACCTCTGGCCAGCTGTGGGGGATGTTCACAACCCCCAGCATCAGCAAAACCAAATTCCCTAAGACTCTGTATCTAAAAAATGGAAAAAGAAATATTTAGGACACCTGCTTTTGAAGTGCTTTGAGAATATAAGCAATAAATAGAATTTTTCTTATAGTTCCAAAGACAGACCTAAAAGTGCTTTGACCTTTCTCTCTGGCTTTAAATATCTTTTATTTGCATTTTAACCCCATTTGACTGTGCATACAGGTTAATTCCAGATTCCCTGAAGTGCTTTCATACAGTTTGCTGCTAAGCCAGCACATCTTGTATATTCTAAATTTAGGAAGATACAGCCAAAAATCTGAGCCCCGACTTGCTCTATGCAAGAAATCAGATGTCAGTATCAAAGAAAACACATGGAAAAAACCAAATGAGCCCTTATGGCCTAGATCACAGCTTTGTGTTATTTTGATCCTGGCTTCTGTGTACCTCCCACAATCAGTTTCAAGTCAACCTTCTCTTAATACTGCCACAGAAAATGCCAGATCCACGCGTAACCTCTGATCTTTAGATGCTGAGCAAGAGCGCCGTAATCCTAAGGTTTTATGAAATGACTTAATCTTAGTATTTACTACATTTCAAAAGAAGTGTTTGAAGAGCAGCGGAGAGGCGAAAGTGGAGGATGTGATATCTTTTTATTACGATACAGAACTGCTTTGTTCTGGGTCGTGCTATCTCCAACTCCAGCACAGGCCGTCTTTAAAATACCTCTGGCAATCGCTTTCCAATTACTCCTTCCCAAAGAGCAACACTTCAGTGGAGGGGGATGACTTTGTTTAGCTTTCTCCCTGGCTAGTTCAAAGCAGAGTTATCTGAACCAGCAGACCAAACCCTGCCGTGCCTGGTCTCGCTTCCCACCGAGGAACATTGCGTGGCACACAGGGCACAGACATGCACACATCAGGCATGCACAGGATTAAATCCCTTTAAAAAACATCTTTAACGAAGCAAAAATCACAGAGATAGAACAGGAAAAAACATCAGCATTGAACCTTGCACAGATAAGTGTCACAAACAGATTTATTATTAAACTTTTAAACCACACGTGTCATCCACTTTGTTACTGACTTGCAACATAACTTTTCATTTCCGAGGTGCATGTAGGGTAAGTCTGGAAATAAGTTTTGGGGAAGTCAACAGCTACAGAGCAGCTTTTCAACATCTGCCTTTGCTGTTCTCCTGAGCTAACAGTAATTTACTGTTGCCTGAGAGTGACAGTTTCCTTCTGATATTTGAAGTCTCTGTGCTTGCCTGGACAATTCAGGTCAACAATACAGCCCTGCTGCTCTAGGTCTGTGAGGAGGTTATGTCTACACAGCCTTGTACACACAATTTTGAAAGGCAGGTTTGAAAATGTGCCATCAGAAGCTCAGGTAATTATTTTATTTCTCTCTGTGTAATCAGCTCTCTAACGTGACTTGGGCCCTTTTAGAATTATATGGTGCTTGAGATGAAATTTCAGGTAACCACAGCATTGAGAAAATGTGCCTCAGGCTAGAAGCAGATGGGGAAAAGGGGAGGATTAGGGGAAATGGGGTAGTGGGGAGGAAGAGGAGGTGTGAGAGAGCATCTCACCTAGAAAACTCTCTATACAAGCTTCTCCTTGTGCTGTCCACACTGGGGCAGAAACAGGGAGAGGCTGTTCTGTTTGGTTTAAATAAAAAACCTCAAGGTTTGTGCATGAAAGCAAGGTAGGACCAAAAAAAAAAAAAAAAAAAGAAATAACCCTTCAAATGTCTGTATGTCTTTTTGCCTGCAGTACCTCTCGAGACAGTTTTTTCTTTAATTTCATTTCAGATTTAACGGCTCAGCAAGCAAAAAAAAAACAAACAACAAACCCACCCAACATCGAAACACCAAGCTAAAAAATTAAAACCTGAACGAAAGGGCAGCAAGTGGTGAATTTCCTGGGTTTTCTGTAGCAGCAGATGTGGCGCTCGGACTCACCCGACTCGCGCGTCCGCCCTCTGACGGCCTCGCTCCAGGGCCCTGCCCCGATGGCGTTGAAGGCCTGGATCTGCAGCTCGTACTCGGCCCACTCCTGCAGCTCCTCCAGCGTGCACTCCCGCGCCAGGCGGTCACCGACGACCTTCAGCACCGCTGGGGACGGCGGCTCCACGCGCCACACCCGGATCCTGTACCCCACCGACTCGGGGTTCCCGTTGTACTGCGTGTCAGGGAGGGGCTGGCCGGTGACACAGGAAAACACAACATTCCCATCAGGACGCTCTGGGCCTGATATTTCTGGGCCTGAGAGATTTTAGCCTGCTCATTTTCTCCCAAGGAAAAATTTATCAAGAAAGCTTCTTCTCAAAACAATCTTAGTAAACAACTATCCTTTCTCAAAACGATCTCCAAGTAGTGTTTTGCTCTTAGTCCTCAAAACATTTTAGCTGTTTCTCTAGTTGAACCAGTGAGATTAGAGAAGTGTCATTCCAGTTCACCAATCGTGTTAAATCAAAACACTTTATAAAAGTAGAATAAATCTCCGATGGGCGGAGTTTGCTTACTCTTTGCCTTCTAAAAACCTTAGAGTCTTTCATGGTTTTTTGTGTCCAACAGCAGCAGGACACACGGCCAGGCCTCTCCACGGCTGCCTGAACTCATGTACGGGCCACAGCAAGACAAAAAGGATCAAGAGATTGATTTTCTGGTTCGTGCTTCACGATCTCTACATTTCTGTGCTGCTTGGAGATTTGATTTTGATTTTTTACCTTAATTTTGAGCGAAGTAGGTTCGCTTACAAAAGCAAGCCCTTTGCTGTGGGTGTATCAACAGAGTTGATATGAATACAATATATTTCAGAGCTTTGTGATTAATTATGGAAATGAATGATAAATTGCTGAAGCATGTGACAAATTCATTTATCGTACATTTTTTACTTTTTTTTACTGACTCTCTGCCTCCTCATTTATCAGCAGAGATTCATTCTAGTATTCTAACTCCCCAAGCAATTTCAGAGATTAAAATATGAAATAATTAGCCTACTTCATGAAGTTTGGAGTTTTTCTGCTGCAAAACTAACTACACGATGCCACGGATGGCTGAGATTCAGTTCTGATTCACTGGGAAAGCTGGATAACATTAACATTTCACAGCTTAGAAGACTCTACCCCGCAGGCATGCGGGGCTAGAAACGTGACCCTCATTCTGCAGGAAGGGAGGAATCCCCAGCTCCCAGGGGAAAACAGATTCACCTGCAGGTCTTGAAATAAAAGAGATTAAACACTTTCAAATATTGATGTTATTAAGCATGAAAAACGTTTATCAGGTCATTTTTAGCTGTGGCTGTTGCTTCTCCTGAACCCTGCAGTCTGACTCAAGGAAAAGAGGCTTCCAGGCAGCACAATCTTTGTGTTTTAAAGGCTCTTAAAACAACCTGGAGCTAATTTTGATGGAAGATATGTAGGTCTGGATACAGTACCAATGTGGGCATGATATTCACACAGAAAAGCCATGACAGAGTAGTGTGGGGCCTCTCAAAGGAACTGCAATGGCTCTTTTGTGGGAAGTGAGGTGAACCTTCAAGCTTCAGGTTTTAGTCTGGCAAGGTTCAGCATTAAGTGCAGTGTCCTGTTGAGAAACTGGAATTATTCCTTCCCAACAGGAGAAAAACTCTCTTGTTCCCAGCCTGGTTTTGACTTCCAGCCATAATGAGTTTATGCATGGAAAAGCTAACATTTGGGCAAAAGGAAACCTGTGCTTCATCAACTTCACACCGCAGTAACCCCGGTGGAAAATTCTGCCTAACAGGGGTGAAGAAAAACCATTCTGGAGCAAGTTAATTGCCAAGTAAATCCCAACGAGGCAACTCTGCAGGTAACTGAGATGGCGAAGGGGCACAGCGATGTCAGCAATTGCCGCATCTTCGCGATTAATCATTTATCTCTGCATTTTAGCGCATAATTCCACACCGTTTCAGCTAAATCTCATCTTCCCACAGGAGTGCCAGCCTCGCTGCTGCTGCACCATGGCTCTGAGAGCCACAGGGTGCTGCCCATGGCCAGGGTGCCTTCTGAGCACCGTTTTGTACAGGGCAAACAAGCGAGCCCTGGAAAGCAGCAAATTGGCTTGAGCGCCCCGTTCCTGCCCCACTGTTGACCCAGACTGTGGTCCTGGAGCTCCTCAAAGCCAAGCTTTTACACACAGGCACATTCCCCTGATAAAGCGGCAGAAACAGCGGCAGCAGGCAATTTATTTGATTAATAAGGCACTTAAGGCAAGGCTCAGATTTCCGACTAGTCTGGAAAAGGAAACGATTTGGCCGTTACTCCTTCGCGCTGAGCGCGAGCAGGAGGAGGAGGCGCTTTGGGATGGCTGCCCTGGCCCCGGGGGAGCAGCCCCATGCCCATCCCCATCTCCCCACGTCCCTCGAGGTGCTCACCACCCATCGCAGCCACAGGCTGGTCTCGCTGGCCGTGCGCACGGTGACGCTGCCGGGGGCCACGTCCGGCGGGGCCTGCAGGGTCTGGATGACCCGCGAGGGTTGGCTCAGGGGGCTGGAGCCCACCACGTTCACCTGCCGCATGCGGAACCTGGAGCAAGGGGGGAAAGAGGCTGTCAGGGCTCGGGGAACGCTCTCTCGCTTCTCCAGGGCGGGAGGACGGGTGGGAAAACACGGACGAGGGGCTTTAGGAACGTTCCGCAAAGGTCAGCGCACGCAGGTCCCCTTTGTATTCACTGCTGAATGCTCGATGGTAACGGCTTTCAGATCCTCTCAGGTATTTAAAAAATGAAAATGAGATTAGCTTAGGGTCTATTAGAAACTTAGGTATTTGTGTGAGAAATTTATGTTAATTATACCAAGCCTGATGAGCTTATGCTGGCAGTAAGTGATTTTCTCTGGTGATGCTTACACAATACATTCAGAAAGGTATTAAAATATCAAACTTCGGGTAGTCTCATTCCCTGTCAATATAAAAAATATACTGGTGATAACATTTCCCCTCAATTACTCGTTGAAAGAGGCTGATTTATCCCTGTGCTGCATTTTCAGCCTTTCTGCACAAGAAAGATTAAGTTATTTAATATGGATATGCATCTTTAAAAAATACCCTGTCTGCTTGAAACCATCTCTTCTACAATAGAAATCCTTATTGGGTCACAAAAGATTTAGGGAAATCTTTTTTTACAAGGAGCACCACATAATTAAGATGTGCTGTATATTTCAGATACTCTCACCCTCACAAGCAACTGGAAGCACCCAGCACTTGCACGTAAATACGTGACCTGCTCATATTAAAAACTTGATTTTTGGACCTAATGACTGAGCTTGGGAAAAGGATGAGCCAGTCAACACAGCAGTGTTTATTTACCTGCTCTGATCACCCTCCAAAGTGCACTGAAGGAAACACATTAAACAAATACTGTCCTGATTTCACTCTCAAACACTGGCCCAAAATACAGGAAAGAAGAGTGGCCTGTAAAGATGTGCTCTGATAATCAGCTCTCACTGTGCATTTCCTCAGTGGGCAATGACTGAAGCTGATCAGGGGACAACAAATCCATTTGGCAGCAGCTTTCTAGGTTTCAAAAATTTGTATAAAATTGCTCAACACTGAAGCAAAACCGAAAAAGCTCCTATGAGTGCGTCCAGGAGAGGAAAAAAAGTAGACAAAATTCAGGGAGCTGCCTTGAAATGAAAACAAATCAAAGGGGAACTGGATGTGTGCAAGATTCCAGCTTAAGTGGGATCATTCCAGAATTTAATGCATACACGAGCAAAATGAGGTGCAAGAATAAGATAAACCAAAAAGTTTAACAACTGGGAAAAAACAATCACCCCAAATTTCTCATATTCTTCATTATTTGCTTTCCCAAAGATGTTTCTCCATGCACCTTGTCTGGGTGTGCAAGTTTTCCTTATTCTTCACAGACAGTGAACCTTGACCTGTGGTACAACCTGCACTTTCCTGCTCATCCCTGCCTTTGCAGCTTTTAGGATCCCTTTTTATGAGGAGAGCAAAATCCTCTTAACCTGAAGATAATTTTCCTAAACCTCTGCACTGAAAATCTCTGCTTAAGTTCAAAAAAAATGTTCAAAGACCTTTTAGTAAAACGTTTAGCTCTGGAAGATGAGGTTTAAAACACTTCAGTGGAGAGTTAGTGAAAAATTCAATATGTTCCTAGGTTTGTGACCAGGGGAGGAAAATTAACGTGCCAGCACTGAGTCAGTTGTAAATTACATGAGCTCCCCTTGGTTGCACCTACTCCTGGCTTACCACAGCACATGGGATAGTTAATAGCCCCTTCAGCCAGCACAAAATGGACAAGTTTCTAGAGGGCTGATTTAACAATTGTCACTGGATCTCCTTTCCACCAGCCTCTACATTAGCAAGCTGGATCACGAAAGTATTTTTCATTAGGGCTGAGTACCTCAAATTCTCCAGTCTTTTCTGTACCATGGCATCACTTGGATTGGATTGATCTAAAAATCAATCTCATTTAACTGGGGTGCACCCACAAAGCAGAGTCACCTCAATCAGTTTAGGCATTGCTTATATCTATTAAACTTAACTTGGTAAATTCCTATTAACAAAGGTTCCATCTAACTGATGTTACCAGATTAAGTTAAATCAATAAAGTGATGTTTAAGGTGATGCAAATATGTAATTACAGGTTTGCACCAGTTTAACTACGATTGATTTGTCACTGGCTGATGTTCCACTGGTGCTCTCTTCAGGGAGGGAAGTCACTGGAAAGCAGTTACTTGTAAAAGCATCTCACTGAGCACTTGAATTTCCTTCTTAATGTTATCAACTGGATTTTGTGTGAATTACAATTAACAATATCAGATTAGCAATTTTAAGTATAACCTCTGAAAACAGCAAAGCCTTTCCCTTTTGTTCAGATTATAAAACCCAGCCAGATGTTTCTGACTAGCAAAGCTGTTCCATGCTGCTATTTACTCATTGTTTTTCCACGTTGCAGAGAACTACTTGCTGTTCTTACCTGTAATGAGTGTAAGGAGTGAGGTTTGGTACCTCCAGCATCTGAGCATCAGGTTCATTCTCCACCTCATGAAGAGTCACCCATTCTTCTTCATCACCCAGCACACCAACCTGTATGAGGGAAAGGTACGAAGGAATACAAAGCAGATTATCTATATGTGTAAATATACATAGAAATAAATACATATAACCTCTTTTACAATGTGTGTCATCACAGCAGTGGAAGCACAAATGTTGTTAATCACGTTTTCCAGTTCATACTGATTTTTATATGACAGTTATTTGTAAAGAGAAAACCCAGCCAAGTTAGCCAAGTCTCCTTGCACCTGATGGGATTTCACTGGATCCTGTGATAAGATCCATTCCAGAAAAAACACCATGAGAGCAATAATACCCTGTTCAATCTTCCTGCCACAATACAAAAGTATCAAGTAGTAATATAAGAGAATGAAAAATAGCCTTGATAATAACTCGCAGGAACTGATGCATACTAAGTAAGTCTCAATGGAGGCAAAATGCCATGGAAATGAAGACAGAGAAACAAGAACAAAGTCAAAGAACAAAAGTGTTTTAACCTCATCTGCTGCTCTGCACTCAGACCAGACTTTTCCATGAGCAAGCCTTTGTGTTAATTAATCACAACATGTTGCCCAACATGGGCCCTCAGCCACAGCAGTGTTAGAAGGGACCAGCACTGATGAGAATTGAGCATTGCTTTCTATGCAGCTTTCTGGAGACTAAATGAAGATGAATCAGGACTTAAAAGGAAGCCAAGAGGGAATGAGAGAGAGGCCAGAGCCTGACCTGGAAGATGCAGCATGCGTGGGCAGGGCTGTGCCTGAGAGCCACGGCAGGAGCGTGGAGAAGGGGAGAAGGGGTGGATGGCTGGGCTTCACTTTGGAGATTTGCAGGTGCTGAAAGCCAGGGGAGCTCAGGCAAGGCCCCTGGAATAATTCCCCAGCACTGAGCATGTTCCTCTGGTGTTCCAACCCTGCCACAAAGGGTGGGTGTAGCCCAATCCCCTCCCTGGTATCCACAGTCTGGGGCTGAAGGGTGGCAGAGGGTACCTGGGCATCTCTTCCCCTCACTGTCTGTCCACAGACATCATCCACAGAGACACCTTCTCCCTTTTTAACCTACTGACACTATCTGCTCCCACAGGCTGCTGTGGCAACACATCCCAGAAGCTCTCAACCCACTGTGCAAAGAATTATTTCCTTTAATCTTTTTCAAACAGATCCCTTGCAAGTTCTGTGTACGAGTTACAGCCACAGACACTGTCAAAGCCTCGACAGGCACCACAGCCCAAAGTACCTCGCACACCCCCAGTACTTCAAATGGAAAATTAGGTTTCATTCACTCTTCTCTATTTTTTTTTTTCCCTTCAGGAGAAGCAGCCTGATTTATTTATAGATGTTTTAGTTCTTCGCTCACCCAGGACTTGATGTGCTGCATATTTATGTTTGTGCATGAAGAAATGACACAAAGAAAATTAGGCCAGAGAAAGAAGTTCTGCATTGCACTGTGGAAAGGAGCCTCTCTGATCTTCCCAGCAGAACACTGATTCCATGGAGGAGGTGGCTGAACAGGCCTTGATGGGCCTTTCAGACTTGTTGGGGATCAAGGTCACTGCCACACTAAACAACAGATAAAACAGATGGTAGTGAAAATTCTGGACCTTTTAGGATTCCCAGTCCTAACCAAGCTCCATAAATTGTAGTGAAGCCCTTGGATGTGGAAGCTGAAGGGAGACAAGTTGAGACAGGTCTGCATGGTAAAACAGAACATCCCTAAACTGAACCTGGAGAACAAAGAGTTGATAAAGAGATTAGAAAGAAAAAAAAGCCCTACACAAACAAAGAAAGGATGAGAGGGTTTATTTCAGTCAAGGAAACAGAATACTTCTTTTAAAATGAATTTTCTATTAATACTGTAGGAAGTCTATAGTAAATGCTTCTTTTTGCAAATCTTGCACATAACAGCATCACCTCCAAGTGCTGCAGTAATTGTATAGCAACAATCCACATGCTCTGGAGGCTGCAAATAATCTCCAGTGGTGAATAAGTTGTCTTTTTTGCATTCTAAGAGCAGTAAGAGCTTTTTAAAATATTTCTTTCCTAACAAAATAATGAGAAAAAAGAAAAAAAAGGCCCACAGGTTGCAATTGCTGTGCAGAGCAGGCAGGTCATTAATACACATTAAGGACCACATGGCCCAGCAGGGCTGACATTGACTCAGTGAGACATTTTCTGGTGGGCTGCAAAGGTGGAAATATTAAGGATCTTGTACTAGGTCCATGCTGCTTGGAAGAAGTTTTGTTTATTTATATATATGTATATGTATGTATTCTCTGAAGCGAGCCTTAGAAGAAAACCTTCAGCGACGGACTTTATATTTTTAACTTCCCCCAAATCTACAGCAGATTCAAAGTTTCAGCCTGTGGAAGGAAAAGGAAATTATTTTTGCTGAAACACTCTGATGTCAGATCAGAGGGAACGTATCAGTTTCAAGAATCAGAGCACAAAGGGATTCCCACGGGGCAGAAAGAACCACGGGCAGTGGCTGGGATAAAAGAGTCCTTTGAGGGGCAGGAGAGCCCACTCTGAGCCGCTCTGCAGAACATCAAGTGAAGTTAAAGGCTTCTTTCTTGTAGCTGTTTTTTTGGATAACAGTGTCTGCGCACTTCAGAGCAGGATGGTGTTTGTTGACAGATCACACACGCTCGTGGGTGCTTTGTTTTGGGAGGCAGATGAGGCACCAACTGCTCTTCTGTTACCGTCAGCATAAAAACTCCTCGAGGAACACACTCTGCACGTTCCCAGTTCCCTGTGCCACGGGGCCACAGCCCCCAGGGACCCCAGAATGCCACAATGAAAACACCTCTATCCCCTGAGACACTTCATGGAATGCTCAGTAACCACCAGCCATCACTGCTCAGCACACACTCCTTGCCATCCCCCAGCTGCTCCCAAGGCAATACATCCAATACAAGGCCATATTCCTTTATTACTGCAGAAATGAGACAGTGTAAAACAATATTGGGAGTGATGTCAGAACCTTTTACTTCCCCATGCATTAGTTTCTCCAGTCCTTAAAAGGAAAACGTTACATATTTTATAAAATGACCCAACGTTTTCTGTTGGAATGCACTGCACGAGCAAAGTTGCAGAATTCTGCCTTTAAAAAGAAAATCCAAAAAATTAAAATTTGGCATGAGAAAACAATGTGTATAAGAGAGCAACGCCTCCAAAACTTCAGTTAGGAAGGAGTAAGTGCAGGAAAGGAAAACCCAATGTTTCTGTACGTTACAGAGGTACCCCGTGTCCTGCTATAGTTCAAGAAGTGTCAGAGTTCTCGTTTTAGAGGTCCATAACTCACACTTTTGAAATCGCTTTGGGAGAAATTCGGTTCAGGGGATGTCAGCCCGGGTGCAATTTTTTTTCTCACTAAATCCTTACATCGATTCAGCCATTTTTGATTTAGAGATTGTCAAGGGCATAAAACTGTCAGAGTTTCAGACACTTTATTTACCAGCTCCAGAGTGAAAACGACACCCAGAGAATCAGCTGGTGCAATGGATGAATCCTATCTGGGTCACTGGCTTCACCCACAAAACCACTCAAATTCATGGGTAAAGTTGTAACTTCTTTCCCAACTCACAGCTTTAGAAGGCAACACAGAGATAATACTTTAAAGGTTTTACCACTTTGAAACTCTGCTCCTGCTCACCATGACATTCATACAAAAATCTCTCTCAAACCAGCAGAAAGGCTTTAAGCAAAACTCTCTATAATAGCCCACACACCCATGGCTCCTGGAAATGTGATGCCTCTTCAGAAACAGCTTTCAGCCATTCTGCAGCTCTTGTGCTGCCTGCAAATAACCTTAATCACCACAAAAACACACCTGACTGGGCAGAAGTTATCCCAGATTCTGTGATCAGCTCAGTGGTGTGGACTGAGCACCCACCAAGGCACAGCCAGGATGGGTTGAAAAAAGGTGATCCTCAGGATCCCTTCCAAGCCAAACCATTCCACGACCAATTTATACACATTTTTCCTGACAAAACCCCAGGAAAAATCCAACACAAGAAAAACAAGAAACTGGATTGCAACTGCCATAGAGTGCAAACATGAAACTACACGAACACCAGCAGGGATTTGTAGTCATTCTTGGCTGAAAATTGCCAAAAATAAAGTCTGCAATATATGCTCTAACTGCATCTGAGAGGACAGGATGGCTGGAAGGATTTACTGAAATTCTTTGTGGAGGAACAAGTTACCTGTGAGTGTCAATGCCACAAGGCAGGGAGACTGCTGGTCCCTCTGAACAAGTGTCAGTGGAACCTTTATATTACATTTGAGCCTCTTCCCTTTAAATTATACTCTATGTAACAGGAAAAAAAGTTAGAAGTATTTTTTAAACAGCACTGGTACATTTCTGTAGTTCTCTGTTTGGAAATCCAGTTTCCTCCAGTCCTGAGTCTAGATAAAAAGGATGGAAAAGAAACAATCTAGTGATTTTTAAAAAATCCCTTCAAAAGTACAGAATGTACCTTCACTAGAAACATAGAAATGGGATTTTTAACGCTTGATATTTCAGTATCTACCAACACTAAACTCTTAAAGACTTGATCTCCTCTCATGTTCATTGACATAATAGAGAATTAGTTCCACAGTGGCTGCCATGAATTTACACCCAGGCACAAAAAGCAGAAACCAAGGCCAGGTGCACAAAATTTCACGTCAGCTGGAATTCCCAGCTGTGTTTCTCATCCAAATTGTTCATGAAGTATCAGACTTCAAAAATGGCTCTCAGCCAAACTGGAGCACTTGGAACATTTTCTAGACCTGCCCTCACCAAGGAAGCTTTCTGCCAAATAAAGGAGCAAAGAAGAAAAACACGTCGGTGGCAGGTTGGTTGTGTTTGTGAATACAAAACAGCTGAAATTTGTCTGTAAGGACTCAGACATTGAGGGTGAAAGGCAAATTCCCAGTAGAGATGGAAGAGAAGAGTCAGAATTAGCAGGGATGTCCAAAGCAAAGATGTTGCCCAGCTTGCAGAGCAGGAGGGACACAGATGAAGTGCCCAAATCACAGATTAGTGTTTTATAGCTGAATGTCATCCTGTCCCTTGGCAATACCATCAGCTTTAAAATCAGAGTGTGCAAAACCACCCTTAAGTGGCTTTCAATTTAATGCCAAGGCATGAAACACTTAACACTGCTATTAAAAGCTGTACATGGGTCAGTGAATGAAAGATCCAGAAGGACAAAACCTTCCCTCTGTTTCAGTACTGTACAACCACAGCCCTTCAGTCCAACACAGTCCTAAGGAGCAATTATGGTTGGCCATGCTAAAATACAGATGTTGCAACATCAGCCTGCACCCCAGCATGGACAAATCCCAGCTGAGAACAGACCACATCAAAGGCAGAAATGGAGACTGGGGTGGCACTGGCAGTAAAAACCATTTTTGCAAAAGCTCTTTGGAAGGTGGCAGGTCCAAGGCAGTTTAGATCCAAGTGGAGACAGAGGCATTCCTGCCCTTCTCTCTGCTGCCAGTGCCATGATCACACCCCCTCCCCTCACAATGATGTTCTGATCACACACAGCCTGTGCAGAGCTGATCTGTCTGAAACTCATCTGTTCTTGGCTGGATCAAAGCTCGCAGCAGCTCCAGCTCTGATCCTGAGTCAGTGCACACAGAACGCAGGGGGAGGAAACGTCTTGGTAGATGGGATGGGGAGAGGGAACAGCAGCAGGACAACGACAGCTGTGCTTTAGACTGGCTGAAAGTGCTGTGAAATTGCACTTTCAGAGAGAAAGAGTTTGAGAGGAGTGCTGGCAGAAAGGGGCTGTGAACAAAGGATTATGTGCAGCTGTCATCCTGGAAACAGGATTTGCTACATCCTTGAGGACTCACCAATTTCACTGCATACCTGAACTGATTTTCATTAATCAGGTGAGCAAGAGTTTTTATTTTTTCCTGAAATCCACTAGGAGAAAAACTTCTTGTTGTGCTGAAGCTGAGCAGTGAGGTGTGGAGCAGCAGAAACTTGTAGGGTTGCTGTGGTTAAAAGGACTGCCCAGATTCCACAAGGACTTGGCTGTGCTCCTTCACCAAAAGGAGCAAATAATTCCTGGATCTATCAGAACCAAAAGGCGCTGGACTTTTCTAGTGATGCATGAGGTGCTGGTGAGGGTTTGTGAACAAGAAAGACCCTCCTTGCACACCAAGGACTGTTCAAACCACTTTTTGTACCCAGGGCTCTTCAAGGATGCAGATGAACTTCATGGTAATTATCACAGCAGTTTTAAAGCATTCAAATTTGCTTCACTTCAGCAGCATTCTGCAACTCACTGAATTAACAAATTCCTAGCAATATTAATGTGGTGTTCCAGCAGGAAAATGCTCCTCAGAATGTGCTAAGCCACCATATTATTGGATTTTGGTGTTTAATTCTGTAATGTGCCATAATGTGTATATAAATGGCACAAAATGTACCAACTTGTTCACAACAATCTCATTACCAAGTGAAGTGATTGTATCAACATGTCTAAGTGGTGACGGTGATTTAAGAAGTCCAACATTTGGTCTTAAAAACAGATTACAGTATTTATAAAGAGCTGTGGGTGGAACAGGAAGAAGCAAAGCTCATCTGTCAGGAGAACAAATGAGGAATATATAAGTCCTCCAAGGCATAATGACAGCAGAAAGAGGGATATTGTTGAAAGCTGATGGAGAAGAGAATTCATCCTATTCATATCTGGAGGCCTGGATAGAAAACCTTGGTATATTCCATTAGAAGATAGAAAAATACACTCAATCTCATGAATAATGGTGTCTTTACTGTTCAGTGCAATTCTTCCCATGCTTCTGAATCTATGAGATAATAATTCCAGACCTTTGAAAAGACACCTGACAGAACCTCAACACAAGTTTCAAATCCTTTTTAAAATAGATGGATGGAGTAAAGCTCTGCTGTGTGTGCTGTCTATGGTGTACCTGGTGTTCTTCTGAACACTAACAAAACTCCATGTGAATTATTTAAAGGACAAGCATTCTCACATACATATATATACATATATATTATATATCTCATTTTTCTGTTGTTCCTCTGAGCAGAAGTCCCAGCATTCATCTGACCCTCCTCTCCCTGCCTGACACAGACATTTCTGAACTGAGCCTCTCAAACTCCCCTGCAGCCCAACCTTCCCAGAACCCCCTGGACAGCTACTCCAGGCCATTTGTACAGGAGCTGTGGTCCAAAGTTAAACAAAAATGGAAATCCCAACAGGAATTCATTAGTTAGGCTCTTTTTAACCCCCCAGAAACTTCATTGAGGTAATTTTGTCACGGACATACCTGGCCTTCCACTACCCACTTGGAGATGGAGGTTTTGCCATCGTATCCTGGGCGGAATTGAAGCGTGGCAGAGCGAGGGCTGATGTTGGAAATCACCAGGTTGGTTGGAGCACCTGGAAGTTCTGCAGAAACAGAAAAGTAAATGAGAGGTAGAAACACTCTTGTCTAGGAGCCAGCAACACAGGCTGACACTCTATTTCCAGCATAAAAAACACAGGGAACAGGACTCTATTTGCCCCAGTTGTGGTTATTTTTATTTCTTTTTGGCAGAGTTTTACCCACAGATTTACTATTTCTGCTGTCTGGGCAAGCACCACATTTTTACAGATCAAATAAAAAGAGAAAGAGCCCATCTATAGAATTACAGGTACTATTTTAGAGAAGCTTCCCAATGAACAAACCCTGTTGGTCCTGGGGGGAAGGCATTTCCCAGCTCCAGGTCTGCCAAGTCATCTAATTCCACTGCACTTCTGCTTCCCCAGAATTAAATGACAACAATTTTTAATTACTTCTTAGACAGCAGACAACTACAACTGGAAAAGCCTCAATGTTTTGGGTAGTATATTTAGTACTGACCTATAATATCTGGGTTTTCCAGGACATTTCTAAAACCTGATTAAAGTAGATGATTTTTTTCCTTCCTGTAGCAAATAAAGAGGGTGACCTTCTATGAGGAAAAATCTGAAGCCCCAATCAGATCTTTGCCTCCCATCAGTCAAGATTACAGTGGGAGTTACATTTTTAATATCATCTGAAGTAACAACAAAAGCAAGACCAGGAAAGAGATTAAATGTAGAGTGTTTAGAATAAATTCCCAATAGTTACCTGCATTTCTAACAAATGGAAATAACTATTATAATCAGTAATTATGTAGTGGAAGGTGCTCTGCCCACGGCAGGGGGTTGGAACTAAATTATCTTTCGGGTCCCTTCCAGCCCAAACCATTCTGCAATTTTATGATAATGCTGCACTCTGTGCAACTGCAACAGGCCAAAAATGGGCAGGGTTTTGGCATTTATTCCAGGTGTGCACAAATGCCCAGCATTTCTTGGTTCTTACTTCACATTTGGGAAGCAGGATCGATAAACTAACCCTGCCCACGGGGGATAATGCTGTTATCTGGCAGGCATCCTGCCATCAGATATCACAGCATTGATCCAGTCTGCAGCTTGTCACAATTACCCACGATTAGGGAAAAGAAGGGCAAACATACTTTAGGACACACAGAAAAGTTAAATGACACTGGAGAAGGGAAAAATTGGATTCCCTCGGTGATGAGCAATAACTGCTCCACTTTGGAAAATTCTACTTCTGTAACCTCTATATTAACTGAAGTTGCTTATTTGAGGTATGAATTGGCTGTTCAGTTTGCTTTTTACACTGGATGGGGCAGAGTGTAGGATTTGAAAAACAAAACCCAAAAAGCGTAAATGTACAGGTGCCCAAATGGTAACTCAGACAATGTGGGACAGAACTACCTCCTCCCAAATATTATTTCAGGCCACAACTTCAAATTCTTGTAAATAAGATTTCAGTTTCACTATACAAGTGAAACACTCATAGTTGACATAAGCTATATTACTTCCACATGGAAAATCCCTTCCCTTTTATTATCACCCAAACTCTGTTTTTTCCCCCCAAAGCAATACTTTGAATTGATTCAGGCTTCATTCTGATGTCACTTCGTAAATGTCAAGGGATTCTGTATTGTAACCACTTTATTACTTTGTCCATTCCATTGTCATACCTACAACTTTTTTTTTTGTATTAAACACCCTAAGCTTCCTGGAAATTCCAAACTTCAGATGTCTTCACCTTAACATTCCAGCCTGCTCCAAAAACTAAATCCAAATTACGCGGCAAAGAACGCCGGTGCTTTAGAAATAAAATAATTTTTGTTACGGCTGGACTGAAGTAACCTGTGCCCTTTGGAGCACAGAAACACGAAGAAGCAGCAGGTTTTGCTTTGTTTCCTGCAGGCTGACCGACCTGGGGGCACTCCAGAAGAGATGGTGGAGGAGGTGACCCCGCCGCTGCCCCGCGCGGTGACGGCCGCCACCTCGATGGTGTAGGTGGTGAGCGAGGACAGCCCCGTGATCTTGTACTCCAGGGTGCTGTTGGGCAGGCTGCGCGCCAGGCGGGACTCGTTCCTGCCGTACACCTCCCAGGAGATCTGGTACCCTGCAAAACACATCACCCACAGGTCAGGGGCACACGGTCCTGCAGCAACCCAGAGAATTCCTGCCTGTGCTTGTGGGCGCTGGTGGATCCCTGTTCCTTATGCTGTTCCTCGTGATCACCTTTTATGAACAGAAACAAACCCTCCTTGAAGTAAACATTGGCTAAAATACCCAAGGATTTTAAAAAATATTGTTATTTCCAATAAACAATTGATGCAGGTACCCCAGAGAGCGTTATCTCCCTGTCAGGAGGACATGAGGTCTCAGCTGTGTTTTTATTCTATGCTTGGTATGAAATGGCCTGGAAACCTGGAAATAACCTGACAGAAAGGTGGACTTTCCTTCTGTGAACTCTGTGAAACAAACAAGAAGAAACACTGGAAAATACAACATCTACTGGAATAGCTAATTAAAAACCTCTATGTGCTTGGTAGGACTTTCTCCCTTTGCAGGCTGAAGTAACCTTCTGTGCTGCCTGTCTAGAAATATTTAGGAATCTGAAAATTTTAATCTGGCAAATAACAATCAGGCAGGAACATTGTGGGAAACTTCTAGGAACTGAAAAACCTCTACTCCCCACTGCTTGTTCCTTGCAAAAATCCTTCAGCGGGGTGAATCATTATACTTTCTTTCAAAACCATCTTGGAGCCAATGAATTGTCCAAAGCTGCACCTGCCCTGACCTCCACATGATTCTTCTATCATAACCAGGCTTTCCTTTTTCTCTCTTTGATAACCACTTGCCTTCCAAGAACTTTTGAAACTTTCCACTGTCTGATTTGCTCAATTTTACCTCCAAATCTGCTTGTCCTCCTCCTGCCCAGTCCCACTTTATTCTCATTTGAACCCATGTGAACCTCGCTGTGCCAGTCCCCAGAAAGCAAGTCTGAAAAGTTTGCTTGATTGCAGCTTTCTTTGTGATTTGACTCAGAGGGTGAAAAAAAAAAATACACATAGCTCTTGAATGCCTGTGAAATTGAAGTGAGTGAAAAGGACTAACAGAAAGGAATCCCACTGAGTGAACCATGCACAAGGCAAACTGGCTAGAGAAACTCCCTACTGGGTTCCTGTTCCCATCATCTAAGATGAGGAATTCAGACCAGTTGGAAGGCTTGAAGCGGTTTTTTTTTCAATTTTTTAAAAATAAGAAGACATGATAGGCTGATTAACATATATAAATTGACATAGCCAAATCCCTCATGGTATTAATCAGCATGAAAGCATCATCTCATGAGCCAAAAGCACGGTGAGACAAATATTTCTGCAAGAGTCTGAGAGGTGTGAGACGTCCTCTGTCCTCTCTTGTGAGCTGCCATCACTGACAGGGATTCATCTTGACCTGATTTTGCAGGAAAATGGGCTCAGTGTGCTCACACTGTCACTAATTATGTTTCAGGTGAGGGGGCAGTGATAAAAGGAGGTGATGCTTCAACAATTCCAGCTACACCACAAATGCTCCTGTGCCTTTGCACTGCAGAGGGGAAGCAGAAAAACTGCTGAATGCTCATCTGGAACTGGTTTTGAACAAGTGTCTGAGTGGGAATTAATTAACTCAGTAATTTACTGATGTCTTGGAAACACTGTGGTGTTTTGATGCTGTCTGAAAAGGCTTAAGAATCATTTGCCAGACCAGGGTTGATGTAGCACAGACAGGATTGTAATCTGTAGGAAGATTTGGACAAAGTTTAAGGACTCTGTTGCCTGAATTAACAGAGGATGAGCAGAAAGGTGGGGGCTGACTGTCCCCTGCATTCGATGCTCAGTGAAGAGGCACGAAGGAGTTGCACACAGAAGGACCATCATGAGCATCCTTTTCTTTCAATAGCTGTGGGTGCAGCCTGTTCCAGACAATAAATAACCACAGGAAGATAAGCAGGGGACTTTTAATGCTCCCTCTGTCCATTTGTTGCTTACAGACAATAGGAAGTGTCACTCAGCATGCACCAGGCAATCTTCAGTGATTGAGATATCTCCTCTCCCATCTGGATAAGCTTAGGTTATACATCAAATGTTGGTGATTACTCTTTGGACATTTTATCTCTTCTCCCTTGTGACCACAGGATGAGACCCAGCTTTCCCACCCATTAAGCACATAGTCCCTATGTATTTATTTTCTGGGGAAAAAAAAAATACTAAAAAAAAGTTCACCAAGAAATATATCCTGATTTCCCGTGTAAATTGAAGAAAAGGCAAAGAGGCAGTATTTACTGTCGGGGATTTCAGTCCCCAATGTATAGTTAAATTCCAGTCATACAAAAGATGAGAACAGAAAACGTGCACGCACACAGCGAGCAGACACAACGCCAAATGCAATCAGGCATAACAAAAACAGATAAAAAAAAAAGTGCTGAAGGAAAGGAACAACAAGCACTGCACCAAGCAGCACTTCAGCCACGCTGAGTGGCAGATGGGCAGAACTCTGGGCCATGTGGCTGGTGAGAACACACTCCGTGTTGCAGATGTGATCCCTGCCAGAAACGTGCGTGGGGAGCGCAGCTGGATTTTCCAGAGGGTTTCCCCTGGTTTTGGTGTGAGTGAGGACAGGGAAGGGGCCACAGATCCTTCCCCCACGCTTTGGCACCCCACAAAACTCTGCCTAAAGGGAACTAATGACCACAGGAGTTTCAGAAATAATTTTCTGTTGATGTGGAGTAAATTCTCTACACGAGAGCACTACACCCAATCACAAACTGTCCGTCCACATCCAGATCCTCATAAATCAATGTTTGCTGAGGGAACGAGGAAGATACTGAGATTTACAGCAAGAGTAATGGGCAATTTCCCAGAGCAGGTTGGCTGCTGGGCACCCCCTCCGTGCTTCCCTCCTCCCAGAGCCCGTGCAGGGAACAAGAAGGTCCAGTAAAGACATCAATGAGCAGAAATGATGAATAATTGCCTCCCTGAGCACTCAGACCTCCAAGCAGCCCTCTCTAAACCTTTGAGGTGCTCAGGGCACGAACAATTTTGCTGTTTTTCTATCCCAAATGCAATTTGCATCATTAAGGAGGTTTCTTTTTCCTTATAGACTCTGCTGGGCATTTTCACACTGGCGTTTTGTCCTGAATAAGAGAATGCCTTCAGTTAATTCCCTCTGAAACAATTTACCCCAAATATAACCCAGCCCATCATTTGGCTCCATCAGGTTTCAACCCATTCTGGGAGGGGGCAGCTTGTTTTTAGCAAAGTAATTCTGCAACACCAAGCACAGAGCTGCTACCAGCTGCTTAACAAGGATCAGTATTACATCATCCTGGATGCAGGTACCTAAATTTAAGCACTTGGGCTTGAAAGGCTTTGGCCATCCTCACTGAATCAATGCTGCTCTGCTTTCAGGAGTCATTAGTTTCTGTTCTCAAACCACTTAAATCAGTGCATATTTCAGGCAGGTTTCCACAGTGGAGAATGATCTGCACGAGGATTCCACAAACAGCTCGGAGCACACAGCTACAAATGGTGCATGTCACAGAGGAAAACACTGACAGGTGAAACCCTACCAAAATAATGACACCTGGCAGAGTTAAAATGCTTCAGGAAATTAGATTGATACAACATTTTAGTGGTCAAGGGTCAGAAAATCTGTTTTTTTTAACTCCTAAAATGCATTTTTTAAAAAATGGTAACACAATTTTTTAAAAAATTAAATACTTTACTGCTCCAAAACCAAAATATTTTGATCCACACAAAATTATTTTCTCCTTTCCCAACTACCTCCAGTAATTTAAAATCTAGGAGGTTTTTTTGTGCTAAAAAAGCTTTTTTAAATGGAATGTCCATCCTGTGCAGCTGCAACAGTTTCCCATCTGAAAACAATATTTTCTCTGTTGATAAGAACTAGAGGTTTCCTCAAGTATTTATACCTTTCTTTATGAAAAACAATGAAGTTGCTGCTGTTGTAGCTACACTGGCATACAGTAAATAGATAAATAGCTTGTCAAATGGCAGACTCCTCAAAGGGAAACCAGAGAGTTCTGAACCCTTGTGATTGTTTAGAACAGATTAAGTAATGACATGCAAATTCCCTCACGCAGTCCACAGCCAGACCCCTTGATCACAGAGGAAGGATTCTGCTGATTTCAGGCTTGGTCTTGATTGCAAACCTCAGCAATGCCAATCCAGACTTTGCAGCTGTGAACTCCGTGTAGGGACCCCCCACCTTTGGGGCAAAGGCCAAGCACGGTCTCACAAATTCCCAAAAATTCTGTAAAGCAGGTGGAGGTCACGGAGGATTTAACAAGAGCAGACACCCTGTGGGGAGCTGATTTCTAACACAAACTGCTTTTCCAGTAACCACAATCATGAGCTGCCAGTAATTGGAGCTGTACTTTGTGTAACACTCCCTGGTGACAGCTCAATTACCCAGAGGAGGAGCCAGGAAACCAGCAATAGCCCAAATTCTCCCTAAATGCTTCATTACACAGTTTTTCACTGCAACAACACATTCCACCTCCCACACTGAATAGAAAAAATAGATAAAAGCCGAGATAGCAGCTGATACCTGTGATGATGCCATTTTTCTCCACAGGTTCTTGCCAGCTGACCTTGAGTGAGGTGTCCAGAATCTCAGTGAAACTCAGGTGTCCCACAGCTCCTGGCTCTGGCAAGTCAGAAAAGGAAAGCTGTTAATAGGTGAACCCCACTTAACTGGGATCAGGTTCACGTGGCAGGGTTAGGGATGGAGAAATATGTCCCTGAGCCAGGGCTAAGGGAGGCTGGAAACCTCGGTGAGAGGAGAGTGCAAGGTGGGAAGAAACACTCTGGCTATCATCATGTCAACTATTTCACCCAGTCATCATCCCACGTGTGTGGAGATCTAACAGCATTGCTGTTTTGCCTCAAGGATACCTGTGAGGTGTTTACCTGTTTTGTGCAGCAACACCACCAGCAATCCCTTCACCTGCAAAGAGCCTTTTCCCTATGCAAGGTCACAGCAAGGACAGAGTCACGAGCCACTGCTTGGATAAATTCCCTCCAAACAACTCTAAAAATGTCCAACATAATGGCAAGTGTCTTCTGTAAAACGAATACAAGTGTGTGAAACTTTTTAAAGGGTTTTTATGATGTAGCTCAAGAGCTCTTAAAAATTTCAGCTCCCCAGTGTGCAATGAAAGAGCATAAAACGGAATGACTGTCAAGAATATGCCATCCTCCCTCAATTTTGATCTTCAAGGAAGACAACCTGACTGATTTTTGATCCAAATGCTGTTCTGTCCTCAATCGATGTACTGGAAAAAGGAGGTTTTGTTCACTTTATATTCACTGTGCTTCTGTCATTGGATGCCTGCCTGAGTATCCTCCAGCTCCACTGACATCAGTTGGCAATTTCTTGTCTGCAATTTCATGTTTTGTTTCCTCTTCAATTTAGTCCAGCCTCTCATTCCCCTCCAGCTATGACAAAAAAAAAAAAAGCCCAAACCCTGCCAGTAGGTCAGCTACAACCCCATTTGCAATTCTGCAGTCCCAGGGAGGAAAATTTCCAAATCCACCCTGCAGTACCCAGTAGTCAAAGCACCACGGAAGTGCTGATCCCACAGTGATCCCAGGAATGCCCACAAGAGCACGGAATTATCACTGTTTGGGGCCATGGGGCTGCAGACATGGAAACCACACACACTCACAAAGCTGTGCTCCAACCAAGCCCTGCAGTTGCAGCCCAATTTTGAAGTCATCAGGAAACGCAGGCGCGGGTGACTCCAGGCCAGGACACGACACTTCTGACTGGATGGCAGGTTTTATTTGACCTACAGCTTGTCAGCAAACAGACCCCTGTTTTCCTAAAGGATTGCCTAACTTGGCTATCCAGACAGAAAATGATCCCCTGTGACCACGAATGACAGGCCTTTCCAATCTTTTCTTCCCCACCACATGAATCCTGAAGCAACTCAGCTTCAAGGAGTTCTCTGCCAAGAGGCATTACACCATCCTGCATGGAACTTCTCCATCACTGTGGAAACCCAGGGAAGCAATTCCACAGGATTAATAAATAAACAAATAAAGCAATCCTGCTCATCTTTCCTGCTGAGGCTCCTTGCAGCATGTAGCTGGACACACCAAGAAATGTCTCGGATTATCTCAAAAATACAAGTCTGGCTCTCTCTTGGTTTCCTGATGGATTTCTCCTGTGTTTAAAATGGCACATGATCCCAACATTTCCCTGAGACAGCTTCAGTGAGACAGGGCAGTGACTCTGCCCCCGTTCCTACTTGGTGGAAACCACTTAAGGTTCGTTTCTGCAGCCTTTCCTTCAGCAGAAATATTAACAGTCTCTTTCCTCTTGCCAGCTGATTACGTTTTGTGAAATCCAAGGAGTTTTGTATCTTTGGTTTCTTACCCTTCTGCACCCACTGAGATCAGCCACGGGGTTCTACCATGCTGAGAGGGAGAAGACAGATGAACTCAAACACATTTACAAATCATCACTGGCTAAAGCTTTTATTCCTTAGGGAAATGGGCAAAAAAGCTGGTAAGGCACAGAGGAACCTAATGCATGTTTCTCTTTCCACCACCACACTTTTTGCTTTCATCCTGGACACCCAACTTGGAGTTCAGATTAGTGGCTCACACAGATTTTTGGTCCTTAAATTCCTACCTCTGACAACTTGTTCTAGTGCATAGAGGAGAGTAACCAAACCAGGAAAAATCCACAGGAAAGTAATTTTCTCCAGGTTACTTCAAAAGCATCTCGTGAAAAATTGGATTAGCACTTTGAGCCTCACTCCTGTGAATGTTAATGACCATCAGATCCTTCTTTACAGGAACACTGACTAACCCAAAAGATCCCTATTAAGGCAGAGTAGTATTTCTAAAAACAATACTTTAATGGATAAATTAGACACTTTTCATTCTGGTTTAAACCTGCAAATGTGCAGCAGTGTTTATGATGCTCCCGAAGCACTGGCCAGAGCCAAGATCACTGTGGACACAGTTGGCTGTGAGGACCACTGCAATTTATCTGCATCAGACACACACTGCATTTGTTAGGCCCAAATATGTCTGGAGAAAACAACTTCAAGGGGCCACAGAGACCAAACCTTTTTCTGATGCAAGAAAGAATTTATATGCTAAACCATCCAGTACATTTTATTTCATCCTGCCTCCAGTTTTCCAGGATGCAAGAAACTGCCTTGCTGTGATCCTGGTTCTTTCACACAAACACTTGCAATATAATATAGATACAGACATTTTTGATTTATTGAGTAACAGCAGGAAACAATTGTAAATTAATCATTGACCTCCATGGGAAGTTCCAGTGCTCAGTTCCTAAGAAGATCAATTCATATTTCTCTGGGTGCCTGAACATGGATTTAAGAGCACAAGGATTCACAGATAAAGGCATTGTGTGTTGGCTGAACTGGACTATGAAGCTCTTAGCTAATCATCAAGATCAAAAAATTCATCCAGGTTTAGTCCATAATGAAACAAAGAAAATCAAATATTTGCCACAGGCTGAAAGAACACCCATGGAAAACTGGCTGAGGTCTCCATCTGACACGAGGTCACATGAGAAGAGATTGCACAGTGGCTGTGAACCCGAGGTCAAATTTTAAGCAGAGAGTTTTCAAAAAGTGGGTACTCACTGTCCTCCAGGGTGCGCAGGAGCTGGGGAGGGCTCCGAGGGCCGTCCCCCGGGGTGGTGAAGCACAGCACTGAGGTGTAGTAGGTGGTGAATTTCTTCAGGTTGGTGATGCAGCCGCTGTGAACACCGTGGAAATCCGGAGCGATGGGGACCACGGTGACACTCTCTGGAGCATCCACCGGCCACGCCAGGAGCTGGGACATTTAAACATGGATGAGCTCTCATTAGAAGTTGTGTCTGTTTGGAATCAAAATGGGTTTGGCTGCCAAAGTAATCTTAATCTGATTGCAAAGAACCAAGCAATGCTGTTAAACTGCAGTCAGCTCTGATGCTGAACAGATGGATGCAGCACTGTGACACTGGAGGGATGTCTGTAACACTCACTGCTGGTGGGGATACACCAGCATTGCAATTCTCCATGGCTGCTACTGAGCAATTCCAAAATTATGGCAAATCATTATTCAGATGACATGAGCCTTTTGTCTCATCAGCCTGGCCAGTCTCTGCTGCTGAAAGCGAGTGAAGGAAGGAAAGTACTTTCCGTGTTACTCTGTCATAAATGCTTTATCTTATTTTCTTTAAAGATCCAACAGTCTGGGGAGGTTGTTGGGATCAGAGGGAGAGAGATGGGGACACACACACCCCCTCCTCCCCGTGCCACAGCTCCCCCAGCACCCCAGTGAGCAGCCCTGCCTCACAGGCTGGGAGCATTACAAGCTCAGTGGACTGGGGACAGCCACACTGTGAATGATTCAAGTGGTTCTGGAACTACAGAAAGAATAGAAAATGGTTGTAAAGATGATTACTACAATTTTCAACACCTGAGTCCCAAAAGTTAGACTCCTGAAGACATTTTCATGCATTTAAAATAGGGTGCTTGTCAGAGGAGCTCAGTCTTCCAGGTTTCATTCATCTCAGTGGATGTTCTGGGCGATCAATATCTCTGAGAGTGCAATACCTCATGTGTAGGTACCTAAATGAGGGCTTAAAAAATTCATTTTTGGCAAATGACTTTGAAATTCTGAAACAATTTTTGAAATCACTTTAAAGGCTTAGGGGTCTAAAACTTGAAAGTGTTTATGAAATTTTTATTTTGTCCGAAAATCCTTATCATGTGGCTTACAGGAAAATGTTAAAATTCCAGGCCTGACTCAGTATCTGTGTAAATCGTGCTACTTGTATTGATTTCAGGCTCATAAACATGAATAGATACCTGAAATTAATAAGCCATATTTGACACATTTAGCCAATGTCTAGAGTCTCTGATAAGCAGAAAGCACAGTTAGGGGACTATTAGGAGTAATTTTGTTAGGAATATTTCATATCTGAGAAGGTGCACTTTACAACTTACTGAAATGCAAATAAATTTCGAAGAAAAGATAAAAATGTATAATGGCAGAAGAGGATAGTAAGTTTTATTTTCTTTTCTAAATCACCTCTGTGGATTACAATTGGCATTCATAACTTTGGAGGACTGAACTCTCGAGTGCATTTCATTGCATGTTCGTGAGGAAACGTGTGCAGAAAATACAGGGGAACAATTTTGTCAGTTAAAGGAAAAAATGGGTTTAATCCTTAAGAAAGGAAAAGGCCTGGCTTTGACTACTAGAAATTTATAAATCATACTCAAAGCTACTCTGTAGAAATAAGTGACAGAAATGATCTCACACAGTCTTTGGACTGCAATTCCCAGCCCCCGGGAGAAACAGGATGGTAAAGCTGTGGCAATCTGCTGCAATCAAAGAAATCCAAAGAAATACAAATTTTGATAATTTCAGAAGTTTTCATTGGCCACTGACAGATACAAATGACAATTTTTCTTCTGTTATAGCATTGCTGAAGAAATGGAAACATAAATTAGAGGTAGCTATGCAATGAGATGAAGGATCTTTAGACTGAAACTCTGAATACAACAGAGAATGAAAATCTGAAATGAGACTTTTGCAAACGTGGGCTCACTGTGCTTGGACCTGCACCAGAAAATTACAGTGCACTGAACCCCCAAAGTGCTTTTATTCTCCAGAGTCTGAACAGAAGCCAAGTGCTATCTCTGTGCTGCAGTTTCAGGGTATTGTGCTGCAGGCCTGTCAGTCACTGAGCCCTGAGAGCTGATTCTATCCCTGCCAGAAGCAGACACATGCATCTCCATGTATTTATTTACTTCTTCAGCAGTGAGATTCTCAAACCACGGCTGGTCTTCATGAGAAATACATTGGTTTGGGCAGAAATACCAAAATCCCCATGCATATCTCTGTCTGTCTCAGTTTCTCTGTCACTCTGAGACATTCCTAGTGAAAGATCTTCTGAAACATCTCAAATCCATGTACAATCCCTTAACAACAACTTGTCTTTTGAACTACAACATCCTCCTCAAATCACTCCATGTGTCTTCACCCAACACTCAAATCAACCTTGCTCCTCTCTGCTCATAACCCACACCTGTCCTCCCTTTTCCTGCTCTGAGATTCCTGCAGGATTTCTCTTGTTCTCTCTATGGAAGTTTTTAAACCCTTCATTTATTATGCCCTGACTGCTGAATCACTGATGGATGTTCTATTAAGTGAGAACAAACCACCCTACCCAGTTCCTCAGCAAACCCTCCACTGGTCAGAGGCTCTGTTAAGCCCCCTCTGCTCTGTGCACTCTAGCAGACATTGCCTGATTAATAAATTCTATGTTCTCACATCCCCCAGATCATCACAGTGGGAAAGGCAAAGCAAATATTTAGTGTGATGCCTTGGTTCCCAGTGAAATGAATGGTGATTCTGCATTAGCATAAACAGAAGCCTCAAGGTTGTTTTTCAGTGCCACAATGACACGTCTCCTGAGGTGACTTTCCAAACTGACATGGAATTGCTTTCTGGCTTTGGAAACTCTCCAGGAAAGTGACAAAGGTATAAGGACTTCTAGGCTATGACACATTCCCTTTTCAGAACTTACATAAATTGCAAATATTAGAATCATAGAATGGTTTGGGCTGGAAGGGACCTTGAAGATCATCCGGTTCCAACCTCTGCCATGGGCAGGGACACCTTCCACTATCCCAGGCTGCTCCAAGCCCTGTTAGGAGCAACATCTGCTCACTTCCCTCTTCATTTTACCCGTGTCAGATACTCCTGAAAGCACAGAGTCACTCTGGAGGTTCAGAGACCACAAGGCTGAAATTGTAGTTTACAGCAGGACTGATGTTTGAGGCCTGTACTCACCTTGTACCCCTGGTTAATGCCGTTGATGAACTGCTGGGGGGGAGGGCTCCAGAAGAACTGGATGGTTGTGGAATTCACGGCTTCGACCTGCACGTTCTGAGGTGGAGCTGTGGGCACTGCTCCCAGGCAGCAGAGAGGGAACAGAACAAAACAGAGCAGAGAGGGAATGAGGGGAGAAAAGAGAAAAATGAACACAGAACCCACCGAGTGTCACTCGCAAGTCACGGAGCAATAACAACCTCGAGAGAGGGATGCACTTCCCCTGAAACAGCAGTGATTTGGAAAGCTGGGTAATTGGGTTAATTTCTCATCCTGTATTGGAGATTCCTTCAAGGGGAGGAGAAGAAATGGTTTCTGCAGCTTATTATCCTGCAGAGGAGTTTCTCAGAAAGACTTGAGGCAGGAGCCACGTAAGGATAGGTGAGCACAGCTCTTTCAGCCACCCATGAGTGCACAGAGAATGAAGAGTTTCTGAGAGAAATTTCTTGAATCCTTTAATGCTGCTCAATTCCCCAGATCAGACAAGAAAATACGGAGTTTGCACAATTAAGGTTCTAATTGTGAATTATAATCTGGCAACAGCATCTGTTTATTATTTACTGCTGCTTAAAGAACTAGGGCCAGCCATATCACATGCAGTAAAGATTTTTCTTGGGAGCTGGAAGTAGTTCTCATTTTATCTTGATATGATATGCATTCATGTATATTGAATGGATTACATATATCCTGAGCCAATACATCCTCTAATCTACTAAAAGTCGCATAAACATTTCATGCCAAGGATTTAATTAGACAGATGTTTTCTCAATACAAAAGAAAGCATGGAACATAAAGGCATGCTGCCTTCAAACAACCAAAACCAGCACTTAAATATTTCACCATTTAATAAAATGTCTCATTCCAAGCAATTTCTTCAACTTACTGCTTTAAGACGTCATTTCTACAGTTCTCAGAGGAAAGAATATTAATAGACAGGCTTATTTTTCTCAAATTATCAAGCTTATAATAATTTTAAGAAGAAAACTCCTGTCTGCTACAAAAAAATGGACTAAGACACTTTAAATCCTATAAAATAAGCTTAATAATGCTTCAAAAATATCACTATTGACAGCCATGTGCATTTGTATTCTATGACAGAGGAACTATCCACAAGTGGTTTTGAAGCCTGGAAGGCTTTGTTCCTTCTGCTTCCAAGGGAAAGTTTCCACCAAAGCCCAGTGATCTGTGCTTCTGAGGAGTATCCACGATTCCCACTGAGAAATGGTGGTTTCCTCCACACTTGTCAAAAACAGGGCGGAAACTTCTGAAGTTCCAAACTACTTTTCGGAAGATGAGTCTTTGTGTGGAGAAGAAATGAAGAAAAGAAGTTCCAAAATGCAAAATTGCCCCTTTTCCCACCAAAAGGTATTATTTGTTTGCAAGAGACATAAAGGGGCATTATTCTTAACCAGTGTAGACACTGCAGTAAGACAGGACAGTGCCCACTTATCAGAGATGTACACAGCCCAGAAATATGAACAGAGAAAAATGGAGAAATCCTCAAGGATGTCAGGTTTGAAATGACAAGAACATCCACTCCCATGCCCTCTGTCACTAAAATTCCCTGAAGATTCTGCCATGGCTCCACAACTTCACTCTGCACGCTTTTTTTAACCTCAGTAGCTGCATATTAGTCAGAACTTTCTTGCCCTAATTTAAAACTTGATGTCACAATTTATGAACTATGCATAATTATTGAGTTCTGGAAGCAGAGTTTATCTGATAGTACTCTAAATTTTCATTAGGATCTGGGCCCTACTTCCTGCCATGTCTCATAATTCCCTGTGTGCTTTTGGAAGGTTACACTATTATCTGAATGACCTGTAGACATCATAAAGTTTTTGTAGTTAAGAGATTCACCAAATCATCCTGAGATACAGTCATAAATATTAAAGTCACTCTGCAGCCATAATGAGTTGCTTTGGCTGCAGACCCCACTAAATGCATTTTTTCTTATTCATGTTCTTGATGAAACTGTTTATTACGAGAGCCACAAGATATATTTGAATCTGCTTTTGCGTGCAATACCTCGTATAATTAATGGTTAACATGCATAAAATTTTTTAAAGTCAAAATTCTTACTTTCTGGCATATTTGCA
The DNA here is from genome assembly GCA_013400495.1 of Nicator chloris. Classification (NCBI taxonomy): domain Eukaryota; kingdom Metazoa; phylum Chordata; class Aves; order Passeriformes; family Pycnonotidae; genus Nicator; species Nicator chloris. The sequence continues at coordinate 210,945 of WAAE01006950.1, forward strand.
TATTCAGATATTGTAACTGCCAGAGATTTGTTACTGCAGAAGAAAATGGTGTCACAGGTCTTCATGTTGGTTTGTTATCAGAAATTCACCAGGAGATCACTGATAGATTCATCTCCTCCTGTCGGGAAGGCTAAATCAGCTGAGCATCACCAAGCTCCAAATTTTCATTTGTGGTCCCCACAGTCCTCAAAAACCCTCAGGCAAACACCTGAGGATAGGTTTAGGAATGTGGATAACCAAATGCACTAGTTATTTCTTTTTAAAAGGAAATATTTTTGTTCATTAGGAGATAATTTTCTGAAAGAAGACTACATGGTCATAGCAGAGAAAATACCTGCTGTAATACGAAAAATGGAAAAAATTATGAATGGAAAACATAAAACCTTCAGAATGTTGGAAATCATGATTTATATCACAATTCCTCCTTGGAAATCTTTATTGAAAAATAAACACCTGCATCTCAATTAATGCATTTAAAATAGGGAAAGAACACGGTCCATCTGATATGCATAAGCCTAATTATACTGCAGAAGACGTAATGTAATACATTTTTATATTTTTAATCAGTGAAAAATTGGCATTATAATCTCAAATTTACTTCAAAGTGCCAGTATAAAATTCTCCTTTTATATCCTGATATTAAAGACTTCCTTGGGTACCTGAGCAGTCCTGCATTTTAAAAAGAAAAGAAGTTTGAGGGAAGCTAAATCAGAACTGACCTTCTGGTCACTTCAAAACTGAAATACTTTTCCAAGATCATGGAGAGTAACTTCCTGAAGCTGTGGCTGTCTGCACAACGGATTTTCTAATTTAGTGGTAGATATCTGTCCTCTTCCTGCAAATTTGTTGTCAAGCTGTACAGAAGCTGCCAATGTCAAACGGGTGTTTCAAGAGTAATCCCTAAGTATTTACACTCCCAGCTTTTAAACTTGTACTTCATCATGTCTGCAAGTATTCCAAAGCCATCTCACACTGGAGATCCATCTGGGAGTCATCTCAGAGCTGCAGATCAAATTGGTCAGACACAACCAACTGTTACTTTCCTCCTGATAAAGTTCATGTGGTTGGAAATCTACGGAGAGCTCAGCCCCCGGGACTGCGGGTTAATGTACAGCATTCCAAGTAGAAAAGGTCATGGAAGCACTCTAGATAAAAACCATTAAAAGGGTTTCACTGACAAGATAATTGAGAGGAGACAAGGCACTGAGGTTAAGCATGTGTACATGGAATTATTCTGTCTCTGGCCATGTGCAAACAGCATGTAAATCCCACGGAGTTTCTGACTGCCACACTCCTGCTCCTAAATATAGATCTTCAGCACAGGCTTGGAAAAAAGGCTCCTCTGCAGCTCCTGACCATCGAGGTGGCAGCTTGTCTGTCTCAGGCAGGCTTGTGGAACTGCAGGTTTACCTCTAGGTGAGGATTTGGTTCCTCCTCTAATGCACCAGCTTGAGGTGCTGAGCTGCACATCCCATGGGAGCGGTGGGGAGGGGGAGGCCTGGAATTCCTCCTGGGAAGCCTCTTCCCTCTGCTCCCTGCTGGCATCCTGGGCTGTGCTCTGAGCAGCAGTGGTGTGTAGGAAACATGGTCTCTGTAACTCTACACATCCAAAAATCTGAATTCTGAAATTCAGCAGTGTGAGATTTGGCACTAACTGATGAGCTGGGCTTCCTGCTGCTGGGAAATGCCTCCTTCCTTTCCTGAACGTCTCTCACACAGACAAGATTTTATTTCTTTATTAAGAGCTGGGGACCAGGGGCCTCTCAGAGACAACTGCTAATTTCACCACCTTGTGAAATCATTTGAAAATAAAATAAAAGCAGTAGATGGCAAATGCCATCTAAGCAAGGTAAAACCCCAGCCACTACAGCTACAACCTGCTCCTGCACAGGAGCAGCTGGGCCCAAAACACCCCTGGGTGCTCCAAGGATGTGGGAGGTTCCCCAGAGGAAGGGAACGAGGATCTTTAAGATGTTTTTGCCAAGAAAGCCCAAGGGAATACTAAGGAAAATATCTTTCACTGAGATAGAGTGAATGGTTGCAGAGGACACTCCGCAGTCAGGGATTCCTTTTTCAAGATTATTTCCTACATAAAGCAGGGAACTTTCAGTTAACTGGGTTTCCTCTGGCTCTTCTGCCTCAGTCATATACATTTCTCTGATTCATCTCTTAGTGCCTGAGGAAGAAGCTGCTTTGGACCTGGCTGAACAGACTCCTCTTGCTTTTATCCTTTCCACACCAAGACTCACTAGTCTGGTGACTTTTATTCAGGAGGGACTTTTGCTCAGACCTTCTTGGCCTGACAAGGTGTCCATGCACAGCCAAGAAGGGAAAACAAAACAATGTTCAAGTACACATTGAGATCTGTGACCTTTGGGACATAAAACTGGCTTTTGAGCTATGCATCAAAGGAAAGAAACGGCACTAAAAGCAGAAACAGAAGTGGTTAATGTCAATGGAGAGGCTAATGGAAGCAATGTCTCCACTTGTAAACCTTGCCCTGCCTGAATCTGAGGCATGGTGGGAGTTTTTCAAAGAGAGAGAAGTTCAGAGATATTCACAGTGGTGAGATAAAGGGGACAGACCCAAAGTAAGGGCTGGAAGCTGCTGCTTTATCAAATCAGCCCGCAGAAAAAGGCAAACATGCCCAACAGTACAGAGCAGAGCAAATATTGCCACCACAGAAAGATGTTTACACCTTCACAAAGCTATTCTGACATGAGGAGGCATTGGGAAACTTCAGGTTTTCATATGGCAACGAGAAGTCCTGCAGGACACTGCTTAAATAAGTAAAATTGCCCTATGCAGAGGGCTGGCACAAATCCCTGTGAAAAGCAACATCAAAGCAAGGAACAGCTGGAGAAACTTTGATGAAGAAAGATCTCTATAGACAGAGCATCAAAGGATTAGGCTGAGTATCACTCTGAAAAGACTTTCAAGATTTTAGAGACAGTCAACCTGTCTGACCCTCATGCTGGGATGTTCAGTGCTCTGCCAGTAAGTCTTTCTGACATTTTATCTCCCTGACATTATGCACCAGTTTCCTCCAAGTCCAGCTCCCTCAGCACCTCCTGGGCTTGGCTGTGCTCTGGAAGTTGGTGCTTTTGAGGAGCTTGGAGCAGCTGATTAGTTTGCAGTGGCTAAAGCAATGCCAGAGGACTAATAAGGGATTAATAGACTAGCTCCTGGTATAAATCCACAGCTGATACAGCCAGTCAATACCCCCTATGACAAAGGTGCCAATATGCTGATGTGCTCCTGCCAATGGGTTGATCTGCTCCCAGGGTTCATTTCCTCCCAGGGTCTGCCTGCACAGCACACTTGATTAGGATGAGGTGTTGCAGGTATTTTTCATCTGCAGACAGACAGGTTCTTGCCAGCACAGCTCACATCATTTAATGCATGTCAGAGCAGAGGCAGTGGTGGTGTGGTAGTAGGAGAGGGGGATGGATGGGAGTGTGTGTCTTTGACATTTATCTCTGCTCATATTAAAATCAGAATATGATTTACAAGGCACTTTTACACGTGGCTTTTTCTTACTCCTGCTGGTTTGGTTTAGGTAAAACATTCTGGAGCAAGAACCAGTCACTCGATTTTCCTGTCTTTTCTCAACTACAATAAACATAAAGGAGCAGAGATTTGGACATTACAAATGGAGACTGAATATTAATCCAGTTCCAAATTGTATTTATACCATCCAGTCTCCCTTTTCAGCTCTACATGTAAAAAGGCTTCAAACTCTTTTTAAAACAGAACATATGCCTTTGGTGAACCCAGCAAGGTTCATTAGGAGGTGGCAGCATCCGTGAAGTAGTTATTAACAGTTATTAGCAAATCCCAATATGAAAGAAATCAGAAATATCCAGGTTTTTCTCTACGTCTATCCAGCACTGAGGAATTACAGGAAGCCAAAGAGGCCATTGCAGGTTGGCCTGCAGTCTGAACACTCTTTCTGATTAACATGAACGCAGGACTGACTCCACCTAATTTATAACAGAGGATTTATACCCTTATAAATGACAACAGACAGCCAATCAATAAAGGATGATAATAACTGCACATAATATCAAGGGAAATTAGAGTCAATTACAGGGTTTAGGAAAAAAGAGTGTGAAGTCCAAACCTGGGCCTTAATAGATGGAGGGTTAAGGTGCTATGATAGCTTCAAATGTGCAAATAAACAAGGTAATGAATTACAAGCATAATCACAAAAGGGATTCAAATTCTGTGGGCAAACCAATTCTCTGCAGAGCTCGAGTCTTTAGTGGGATAGAAAACATTAATCCTGGCTGCAAGGAGAAGACTTCAAGAAAAACATTTCAAGGTGTGCTATAAATACTTCTAGAATGAGGTTGAGTGTGCCCAGGCTCCTCTAAACGATGAGACTTTACACGTCCTAAGACAAAATCCAGACAGTTCTTTCTCTAGTTGTTGTGGTTAATTAGTGTTGCATATGAATAATCTTTTCTTAAAGATCTCCCTACACCTCAAACTGTATCTAATCATGTGGTAACATACCCCTAGTAACAATTAAACAACTACATCTTCTTCACTGATTGAAAATTAACTGATGCACTGTAAATCTGCAAGGTTTTAAAACAGTGTAATTGTTTTATGACCAACGAAGTAGAGCCCATGTTCTGTCCAGTGCTCAGCATCCAGCACAACCCTGCAATTATGGGAATATATGGAAGCCTTAAGGACCTGGCACTTAATTATCCTACAGATTTTTATACCAATCTAGAGGTGTAAACATGCCTTACACTGGTTGTAAAAAGTAATTACATATCCTTTTGTTGGTGTAATTTATACTCTTCTTAAAGCACTTAGAAAAGTGTGGAGGAGCTGTAGCATAAAAATCAGAGCTTTAAAGACCATTTTATCTTCCCCTTCACAAGTATGGGCACCATTCCTGAGATGCTTCAGAACCCTTTCTCCACAGGTTGTATTTCTCTCCCTACACTTCCCTCACAATTTATTCCATATTTCTAAAACAAGATATCCTGTGATTATCAGAACGAATGCAGCTGATTCACTCTGTCTCTCTCCTATATTGCATATGCATCATCTTGCATGCCTTGGCCATGATAAAACCAATTCCCTGCCATATTTTCTCTAACTCTCCTGGCAGGGTAACCTCAGCCCCTGCCTGTCACAGGTCCCATAAATCCATTCCCCAGGACCCCAGCTCTCATCAGCATTTCTATTTATACCTTCTGCTGCAGCTGACTCTGACCTGCAAGAGTGGCAACACGTCATCACGAGGGTCAACAAAACAGATAATTTTTGACTTCACTCTCAGCTTTTCCTACAACAGAGAGAGAGCAGAGACTCGCCTCTGCTCAGGCATTTGAAATTTGCAGGTGCTTCTGCTCCGAGCTGTCTGTTAAATTTGACTGAAGCGACCACTGATGTCCCAGGTTCTGAGGTGGGAGTGCCAGGCAGCACATCCCCTAAGGAAGCCGTGGGGTGATAAAGGAGATCCCGGAGGGATTTGCTCACCTCCCTGCAGTGTGTACTCTGTCACGGGCCTGCTGAAGGCTCCCAGCCCAGCTCCGTTGTAAGAGGCCACCTGGATTTCATACTGGGTCCAAATGATCAGGTCTTTCACCAAGCAGTAGTTGATCTCTGCACTGGTGATGTTTTTATACTGGTACTCCCCCGGGAGGCCGGCCAGGCGATACCTGCCATATGGGGAGAAGAATTAGCTGGTTAATGAGATGGTATCAATTAGAGAAAATATCCTGACTGGCAAAATAGCTTCCTTTGTGAAGAGGAAATATGCAAAGTTTTACAGCAGAATTTTACCAAGAATAATGAAAAATAATCAGGAGGAACATAGCAACTCCTGATAAGACCATATCATGTTTGACTGCTACAGTATAATCTGATCTCACTGAGATTACAGGCTCAGGGCTAAACAAAACGGGTATTTTATCCTGTTTTATGGTTGCAGAAAAATTACAGCTTTTTAAATGCGGCTTGTCTAGTAAAAGCTGTGATTTAGTACAAAAAATAGCCCAGATGTGATTTTTATCAGAGTGCTGCTGTAAATCAGCCTGAGAAATGTTTGTTTTTTTTTTTCCTTCACTTCTGAAATCTGAAAAGGAAGAGCTCACAGGGCTCTGACCTCCTGGAATCTCAGCCACCCCTGGCTTCTACCAGAATTTACTTCACAGAATAATTAAAATAAGGGTTGAATACAGTTGAGACTGAAGGGTTGGGTAAGCACTGGAATTCCAGGAGAAGGGCTGTATCAAACACAGGTGGGAGATAAATATCCTGAAACTCTTTCTGCTGAGATGTGAGAAGCTGAAACACCAAATATATTTTCCCATGTAAAAACTGTATTCCAGAAAACAGAGCCCCTTTGATGTGTCTCCTCAGGCCAACAAACTACAGAGAAGGACTAAATTATAGAAAACAAACAAACCTTGCAAATCTGTGAATGTGAATAATACTGTTTGTTTTCCTTCCTTTAGGAAGGTGGTACAGTGGATGCTCACAATATGCTAATTCACAAAAAGTCAAAAAAACAGAGGCCAAATAAGGGACACAAGGCATTACTATTCCATAAAAAAGACAAATATGGAAACATTTGTATTTTTATTCACCACACCACTTTTATACACTCTCAGCCATCCTTTGCTTCACTCCAATCACCATAAGTTTATTGACACAGAACACTTTCATTGACATCTTACAGAGAGATTTAAAATTCATCTAAGTAAAATTGATGCAATGTTTATGACTTGATAACTTCACGTGTTTCAGGCAGAGATTTTTGTTCTAAAGTCTTCCTATAAAGAGATCAGTTCTTAATCCCTGCCAACACCTCTATTTTCTGCTGCTCACCTGACCATCCTTTAGCACACTTAATATTTGTAATGCTACACTGGTGTGATTCCATTTACGAAATACAAATGGAAATAAAGAAATACCAGCCCTCAGCTGAGTTTATTGAATGTCTTGCTCCCCCTTTCTCTCTCTCACCTGCTGTGCAGGGTTTGTGCTCCCTGGCTATGTCAGTGCAGCAATGTTCTGTCTCCTGCCCAGCAGACAAGGTGTAAGTGCTCCTGTGATTTAATCTGTTATGCTGTTAGCATGGCAGACCCCTAAATGCAATGCTGGCAGTGAGAAAAAGGGCAGAGGAAGGAGGCCAGTTCAGAAATGTCATGTCTTCATGATTTTTCTCACCATGGACTTTGATGGATACTCCACATGACCTGTGCAGTGCACCTTCACTTTTAAAGATCAGGTGTTCCATCAGTTTAGCATCTTGCATGCCTTGAGCTTTGGGGCTCTGGGATGGCTGGTGCTTCTCATCCTGCTATACCCTGATTCTGCAGAAATCAGTGCAGGAACACTGATTCAGTGCAAACTGCATATTGCTGTGACCACACAATTCAACTTGGAAGAACAGCCTGGTTTATTACCTGGGACAGTTGTGCTTTTATGTGATTATCTTAAATTCTTGTGGAATAAATGGTTTCTCTGCTGTCAAGGCAAAGCAGGAAGACACCAAAAATATTCACAGATTGAGCATAATGAATATGAGCACTATTAAACTGGAAAGAGATGTTACAGCAAGGTCAGGGATCAATTATGCAGATAAATACTGTAGAAAGTACCAAAGTAAAACATTATTGGAAATGCAATATGGAGAAAACACAGCACAGATTGCCAGAATTAGGAGCCTATGGGATCTTGCTTTTTGAAAGACTTAATGGGGAGACTGGGAAAGACTCCCTGGGAATACCTAAGGAACTAATCCTAGCACTGAGGAGACCAGTTTGAAGGGAAGAATTGCAGAAACAACGTTTGCACCCTGCACAAATGGGAACCCAGGACTCAGGACAAGGGTCTATCTGCAGGCAGAAGTTAAAGCACCTTTCCCCATTGATGGCTGACAAAACATTTTAAACCGAGCCCAGCACTGAAACCTTGCACCACCAGCACTTGCACAAGGGGCTCACCTCTGCTAAGGGGCTCTGTGCAGGTGACAGGGAGATGAACAGACTCAGCTCTGCCTGCAGACAGAGGGAACTTCCCAGGGCTATTTTGGGAGCTCACCAACACTCTTAACATGACAAAAACCTTTCCAGCCGTGCCAGCGAAAGCAGGAGCACAGCATGAACAGGATGTTGGCATTTCAACTGCAGCATTTAGTTATCTTTTACAGTTCTGGAGGACACTGTATAAAAAATGTCAACAGCCTGCCCACAGGAGGCTGTAACCATCACTTGGAAATATGTCAGGGACTGGGAGTTTTCCCCAAAACCTCCAATTTAGATAATGCCTCCCTCACTAGAGGTGTGGCCCTAGCTGGCTGCTAGCACTGCAGGATGTGGAGGATGCCAAATGAGCAGTAATCTGTAGTGGAATTGGGTAGGAGTGAATACTGACTCCCAAAAAATCACCTAAGGGAAATGCTCTGCAAAGTCTCCCAAGTGTGGCAACACCTATTCCAACAGAATGAATCCTGTGTAAGCAGCCAGGCTGGATGTGTGCAGGATTCCCAGTTACCTGCCCCAATGTTTCTCATTAATAAGTACAGACAGGGCTGAAAGGATCTCACTCAACTGGCTGATTTTCAAAACCAAACCAAGGTCTGCCACGAAGCATCTGACCTGTCATTCCCTCTCTCCATTTTGCTTGGCACAAACCTGAAGTTTATTGATTCTTTTGCTGCTCCTGCATAGGCAGGAGCCCTGTTGTGTCTTTGATAAATTTAATTAACCTTTCGAGCAGGGAGCTGAGCTTGTAATAAGCAAATATACATCTGCATAGGCTGCACTGTACCAGCCTCCCACGTGAACACTTGCATTACCTGGTGCTTCACTTCCCTTTGAAAATGGAATAAAAGGATGTTGTGAGTCTCCACAGGGAGCTGGTCCTTTGGAGCAGCTGATGGAGCCCCCAGACTCTCTAGGACAGACAGACCAGAATTTAAGTGGCTGCACCCTTGTGACCCCTTGAAGAGTTGTTGTTTTCTCATGTTTAACAAACCAGGGCAGCCTGAGCGTCTGCAAACAATAATTAATGTCTTTAATTCAATTAGAGATAGCTTTTATTACATTCTTAAGTCACACCATTTGAACTCCCTTGTGCACACCTGGACCTACCTCTGGACTTTCCAGGTCAAGAGAGGACTTACCTTAGGATGTAGCCATGGAGGACCCCATTGTGCTCACTCTCAGGGGGAGGCTGCCACTGGACCATGATGGACTGATTGGTTCTCCCACTGGCCACGATGTTTTTAGGGGGGGCACTGGGGGGCTCCTCAGGTAGCATCAACCTAAGCACAAACGAATGTGATGGCCACGGGTGTTGAAAGAAATAATAAATAACAGTCTACTTCCTGTATCCCCTCCAAGTGAAGCACTTTCTTTTATCACATTCTGATGACTAGAAAGAAATAGAATGCTGATCAAACTTCTGAAGACATGCATGAAAAAGTTACAACAAATCAACATAATAGGAAATCAGTTAAGCAAGCAACAAGACAGACAGCTGAGGTAACCCTATTCTCTTGGAATCACCCAGGCTGCTACAACTCTTTAAAAAGATTACAAGCCTGAATGAGTAAGAGCTCAGGTCCAGTGTCTGTGACTCCTTCCAAATTGTTTCTTTCAGCTCTTTCAATATTTTTCCTATCAAACTCCTACATTTTGAAAAAGCCATTTAGAGTTCAGCTGTTCTGCAATTCAAGCTCGCAGCAAGCTTTGGTTCACAGAGGAAGGGGGATGCATTTGAAACTGAATATGATGAAGCCATCCTTCTCTGTCACATCTGGGTAAATTCCAGAAGTGACATTGCCATGACAGGGTGAGAGCTGTGCTCCTGCCCGGGCTAACTGCTGGGGCTTAGCACAAGAACAAAATATCATTTCCAAGGTTCTGCTCAACTGATAGTCTGGAGTATGAGGACACCTCTCCCACAACGTGCTGATCTCCTGCATCCCCCAAATGCCACCACCCCCAGCTCCTGCCAGCTGCAGAGCACTCTCCAGAGCCCTGGGAAATGGCAGCTTCTCCATCTCCCAATCATTGCACAAAGGATTCTTTCGTTCCTTCATTCACAAGCAGCACTTTTCCCTCCCCAGGTGCCTGTCCTTACCTGCTGGTCTCAGCGCTGTACCGGCCCTTTCCCACCTGGTTGACTGCACACACCCTGAACTGGTAGGTCCTGGCCGGAGTGAGGCCACTCACAGTGACACCCGTCATCTTCGGGTCAAGGTTTGACAGGTGAACCTTCCAGGGAGAATCTGTTGGAAAAAATAGCATGGGGAAAAAAGAAAAACTATGGAAGTGCCTGTCAAAAGCCCTGCAGAAGTGAGAAAACGCCTCTGACTGCTCAGAGATCTTCGTGCTTGCTTCCCTCAGAGGAACTTTGGGAAGAAGTTTCCTTTCAGCAGAAGAAGCCTTCCTGTCAGCCCACACGGTTATGCAGATTGCACATTTGTCTACTGGAAAGTGATGCTGCACATGTCATGGCATAATAAATAAAAACTATATTCATTAACATTTTAATAAAAGAGGAAACAAGCCTGATAAAGACAGATGGGCTGTGTATTTCACAACCCATCTGTTTGGCAGGCCATCACACCACCACACCCATGAGTGGCTCTGGTGGAAGGTTTCTAATGAAATTCACAGTCAGTTTGGAATATCTTCCTACCCAGCTTGCAAGCAGGTGTAGAAGCGTGACTCTCTCTGCCAAATCAGCTCTTTGCTGCAAGACCTGAGAAAGCTTCTGCTGCTGATTCTACGTGTCTGCAATCTTCTTTTTTTTCTTTTTCCTAGTGATGGTATTCAGCACGGAATCTAATTGTCCTAGGAAGATTCCCTGGTAGAAAGAGGCCTGGCAGCACTCTAAACCCCTCACTGTCAGTTCACATTCTTGCCATACCGAGCTCCTCTGATGCCCAAATTACATTTACAAGCTTTCAAAGAGGTCAGAAATGAAACATGTTGAAAATTAAATATTCTGACTTCTTCTCTCCATAGCCTGGTGTCACATATTCTCCCTGAAGTCACGGCTGAAATAGTCAGGGAGAGGTGACATTTGGTCTGTGTTGCAACAGTACAGCAACGGAATCAGCCAATTTGAAGATTTGTTCAGTTTTTAAATAATACCAGCTGTTTTCATGCTCCCTGCTCAAATTACTAACACTTCTGGAAATTGCTGAGGAGCTCGCTGTAGATTTTGGCAACGTTATCAGTGCATGTTGCTCATCAGAAGGGCATCGTGGCTCCTGGCAGGTCACCTCAACGTCTGCCTGAAAATGAAGATGAGATGTCCCAAATGTGGAAGGCTGCTAAACTTCACACCAAGACAGAAGCCACTCGTTTTGTGCTTTTCTGGCAGATTCCTTAGCAAGTTTAAGTCCTCTAGGGTATGATGCCAATTGGGCTATAAACACTGCATCTTCAAATTACTCCAAATGTATTTATTCCAGTAAGGGCCTTGCCAGAACAAAGTCTTTTTTAACAGGAAAACTGACACAGCAGAACACTGGGAATGCTGGAGAGGAACATTTGCAGAGCATTTAAGGTCTGTCCTTGCCAATTGTTGATTTACCAACAGCCACTTTGGCTGCAAGATCTTGATGCCAATTTATCTTAGCTGAACATTGGGTTTTTTCAGAGAGCCCTCAGAGGAAGCACACCTGTGCCATCTAGAAAAGCGTTGCTTGGGAGTTTTTTGCACCCTAGTTCCTTCTGAATTTTCACAGGCTTCCCTTGAGACTTCCCAAACAGCCTTGTTACGGCCAGAGGGCACAGCAACAGATCAAGGAAAGCTGGAGTTAAGGTATGGCTGACCTAGTGCACTGCCTGAAGGAACTTCCTGAGGAAAATGGAAGAGCAGACACCAAGAGGGGAGTGAAATACCCTTGTATGAGCTACTTGGGCAGTGGTCCGTTTCCTAGAGCATTTCATTTGTTTACTGCCAGTGTAAACACCACCTGAGAGTGCTTAACCCAAGCAGCTCAATGTAGTGAGCAGTTTGATTCAACAACAGGCCCTATTAATCTCCTCAGCACCTTGGGGCTTTGCTCTGTTTATATGCTGCATCTGTAGAATACTTTATTAATTCTTTTTCCTCTCCTGGTGGAAGATAAAAGATCTGGCAGGAAGAGAGATTAAACTGGAAACTAATATAAACGAAGCCTATTCATCTCCTGGGCTCTCTGATTCAGAGAGGAGGGCGGCTCGGGGAGCATTTGCTCACTCCTGGAGCACTGGATACACTGAGTGTGCAGAGTATCTTTAAAATTTAAATGTCAAGTCTTTTTTTTTGACAATCAATAAACAAAAGGCTCCAAAAGAAAGGATCTCCCTCTTTAGATACACACAACCAACCCCAGGATTGTGCAGAAGCTCTTTTCACTGTAGAGAAGAGCAATTCTGCCAAGGGAAACATGCCATAACATTTTCAACACCGCCTCTCCCGTCCTCCAGGGATGGCTGTCACTCACCTGTCCCAGGAAGCCTGGAGCAGCTCCATGGTGACAAAAGACTTGCCAGGTCAAACTATTAAAAGAGCCTCTGTTAGACTGAAGAGACTCTGCTAATCCTTCATTTAACTTAAGCTGCCCAGAACATACTCTGGGCTCTGCTGCTCTTCCCCCGTAATTGCCGCTGTCTGAACAACTTCCATGTTGAGCTGTCTGTCGTCTTACAAATATTGGGCATTCTGAATTAACTCTGATTGCCTCTCCAAGTTAATTTATTGGAAATGAGGAATCTCACAGGCCGCTCTCTGGTTTACAATGTCATTTTGGGGTTTTAGAAATGACAATTTTTATGTCTGTCATGAATTTTTGGATGTGCTTGTGATGCGTTCAGTAACTCTGGCTGTGTGCCAAGAGGCATTTCTTTCTTTCCCTGTCTACCCTGCAGTTCATGCATTAATTGCAATTTCCCCAAAAATCATTTCTAATTTGATATTACCGATCAGACCTACTGCAGAAAGCTGATTTTTGCAGGTTTGGAACACATTTCCATCTCTTTCCTTCTCCAGGGGTTTTGCATAGATGGCAGCATAGGAATCTGCTGTACTGCTGGAATTCACTGAATTCATCTTTCAAACCTCTGTAGCAATATGATATTGCAAAAAACCCAAATGAAAGCTAAATGGGTCAACCTTTGCTTGGTAGGACCTACCAAGTGGCCTGAAAAAAAAGTATCTTTTAAAACTATCATATCTAGATCTGAGTCACAATCATAATGACAGTGCAGTTTTACTTTGATTTTTGAAAAGATTTATCAATGAGTTCAATATTTGCCAATTGAATGTTCCTACCAAATTCAGGATGACAATCCACAGAGTTTAGCTAAGCATGTAGAGATGCTTTCCACAGGAGCTTTTATTATCTCCTTATTGGCACAACATGATGAATCTGAGTTATATCATTACCTCACACAGCACAGATATCCCAGAATACAATAAAACAAAAATGGGCTTTTATCTTAATTGTCCTCAGCAGAATTCTGTAAGTCTTAATTCATTTCTTCACTTAAAAGACTATTCAGAATATTTTTTTGATTAATTCCTTCAGTCTAAACCTCTTTGGAATAAAATAAGCGTCTCCCCTCTTAACTCCATGAAGGCACTTCATTGGAATTCCGAGGTAAATCACAATGGGGCTAAACAGGTCATGAAACATCCAAAATTATATTAGTGCAAATGACAGCAATGCATGGTACTATTTATTTGAAAATCCTATTTCAAATCAAGGTTCACATTCTTGGCTCTGTGTGGGCAGGAATGCTTAATGACTGTGTTTCCTTGGAACTGTGTTTTTCAAATTAGATTATAAATTTGCCCCCAAATGTTTAAGGCCATATGTCTCAAGTCACCCACAGACACAGTCTACTGTGAATACTTGTATTTTGACAATTATTACATTGTGCCAAATACATTAATTTTAAAAATTAGGTGTCTAGAGTCGTTCATATTCCCAGCAATTTATGTGCACGATCTGCCACTGTTTTTTCCCCTCTAATTAAAATAAGGGCTTTGTATCTCTTTACTGAATTGATATTAATGAAAAGGAGTTCTAATCCATGCCAGGTGGAGTGACACGCCTCCCTCTAATGCAGCTGGTAATTAAACCCCTGAAATTTATACTCGTTATTTTGAACCCTCTTCGGCTATTTCTCTGCAACAGACACTCTTGTGTATTCATTTATGGAACGTGCTTCAAAACCTACCATGGATCCTAAAGCTGTGATCCAAAACAAAACAGCTAAAAAAAGTAACAAAACAAGGCTACGTTTCAGCACCTGTAACCAAAACACACTCCAAACATTCAAACTCCACAGAACTAAGAACAAAATCTGCACAGCTTTGCTAACTGGAAAATAAACCATAATTCTGGTGTCCCTCCTTCACGTTTGAAAGTGAAGGGGGATTGGGATGGAAGGCACATTGCTCTGCTGTGAAGTGACAGAGCTCGTGGAGGGTGTTTCTGTCTCCCTGACAGTTGCTCCTTCTGCAGCAAAAAACCCAAACAGAAACTGCCTTTGAAAAGCAAAGAGAGTTTCTGCACAGTCATATCAGACCAAGCTATACCTACACAACATCAAATGCCAGCTTCATGCACAAACAGTGCTTGGCATGGCTGGGAACAAAGGGAGGATGATGGTTTCCAGAGGAGCAGGAGGTCTGGAGAAGCTAAATATTAACCACAGACTGCTGAGATCAAAATAACCCTGAAAAACAAACACTTCAGGAAAATAGAAACCAAAACAAGCCAGTGACAGAGCACAGACTTTACAGTCAGTGTTCCAAACCAAAATCACTGCTGACATTGCTGTACTCTTCTGGATATATGGAACAAGAGAGCAACAGCAACAGTGGAATATCCAAGGGCTCAGATTCTTCCCTGTTCTACTTCTGTGGGCAATCATTTACACATTACACATAAAAGCAAAGTAAATAAAGACAAAAACTTAAAGGACTGCAAGACCTGGGATATATGTGGGAGTTCAGATGCTCAGTTCACAACAAACCTGGCCTGTGTTTGGCTTTTGCAGCTCTGAGCTGCAGCAGGACACAGACCTGTGCTTTGGGACAATGAGACCCTCTCAGTGGCAGACTGCAATGGCATCAGCCAAAATTATTTGATCTGTCACAGAGTGAGCAGTGGTTCACGGGACCCTGTGGTGTTCTCAGGGACTGTGTGCATGCTTTCCAAAGAACTACTGTTGATTTTGGCTGAGCCTTCGACAAATTTCAGTGAATTAATTCTAAAATGATGGCACATCCACCCCATTCCTATACAACTGCAGAGCATCCTTGGTAGAAAGGACTTGAAGACCTTCCAAACTCCTCCACAACACAAGAAAGATGATGGAATGAGATGATCTTTAAGGTCCCTTCCAACTGAAACAATTCCATGATTCTCCTGGCACTGAATGAGCTGCCTGTTCTTTTAGGGACTTGTCCCAGTCGATGCAGCCCACAGCAGGACCCAGCTGCACATGTTCTGCCACCTCTGTGCTGGCTCTGTGTAAACACAGCTCTGGACCTTTGCATCATGTTCCCAGAGTGGGACTTCACTGCCTTGTCATCAACAAAGCCACTGGGAAACATGGAGCAGAAGGGTAACATCTGTGGGCAAAACACCAGGGAAGGAAAAGAAGAAAAACAAGCAGTTACTGGCCTGTAGTTATGGGAGGGAAGGAGAGAAGAGTGAAAATGAAAGGAAGGTGGTGATTAAAAGGTAGAGGAGGAGCGTGAGTGCAGGGTCGTGGATTTTCTTACTCATTTGTTACCAAAAGATCAGAAGTCTTTTCATGAAAAAGAACTATTTTAAGGACAGCAGTCCTGGGCGTGACTTTGGATTTCTGCTAGGATTAGAAACCTGCACTTTGCTTAACAGTTGTCAAGATCATTGGTTCTGGGACCTCCACATTAAGTTATGCACTCCAGCCTGCAAAGCAAAGGGTTTGTATGTGATCTGAAGCTCAAGTTTCCCCTCAAGCTCTCCGTGTGGCAAAACAAACTGCTGCTCTCCAGATAATCAGAACTCAGAACTGTTTCACATTCAGTTATGCAGTGACTAATTTCCACATGTCACAAAAAGTGATGCTCTTAATTTTTTCATCAAGAATCAATTGTTCAGCTTGGATTTCCAGCTCCTAGGGTGATGGAGATTAGAAAGTATTGCCAAGGTGACCGATTTCCATATAACCTCATCTTTCCATCAATTCCTAAAGAGGCGTTAGCAGTGTCCCTGAATAACCCTGCAGACTGAGAGCCCCGGAGGACCTGGTGTACAGCATGATAAAACTGGGAAGTGGCAATTCCCAATGCCCAAGTTTGTAACCCAGGAAGTCAGATATTTGGATTGCAGTCAAGCATCCTCAACCACCTACCTAAAGGAAGGGTGTAAAATGATAATCTAGAGAAAGCAGAGAAAATATATGAGCCCACAGAGAGGTAAGACAGCAGGTCCTCTTGACATCCAAGTTTGTTCCTTTGACAGATCATCAGTTCCTTGAATTATCACCCTCTCTGCATCTTTTAGGGGAAATTGAGGCTCTGAATGCACCGAGAAATCCATGGAACTGGAGCAAAAGACAGCCATGGGAAGGAACAAACTGACTACTGCTGTTTTACTGAGGAATGAGCTGCTGTGCCTCAAGTCTGGCTAGAACTAAGTCTTTCCTGTAAAATAATCCCTCCATCTCAGCCTTCTTTGTCATTCCACTCTTTCAGTGTGCAAACACTTGAGTGCAAAACCCCTTAGTGCAGGCTGGCTCTCGTTCAGCAAACCGCGGCAGCATGCTGTCAGCAGCTCCAGGGAGAGGGGAGTCTGAAGGAATAACTAAGAACACCACGAGGAGAAGCATTTGACTCAAACACATTGGACTTACTGTTCTCAGAGAGCTCCACCACGTAGTAGAGCACGGGGCTGTTGCCGTCGAAGGGGCGCACCCAGGAGAGCATCACGCTGCGGCTGTAGGAGGAGTTCAGGGTGGCCACCAGGTTCTGAGGGGAGTGAGGCAGCTCACTGGGGAGGAAAAGGGAAAGGGAAGGGAGGGAAAAAAAAAAGGCACAGAAAAATTAATCTATGTTTCATTCAGCCCCAGTCTTACAGGCAGTTAAAGGCAGGGACGTCAGCCCCGTGTGATGATGGATATAAAACCAGCAGCAGCTATTGTACAATTAAATAAATGAAAGACATCTTGGAACTCTTCACAATTTTATCCTGTTTGGGGGGGAAAAAAAAAATATGCTGAAAGTCCCAAGGCTGATGCTTAGAACAGCTAATGGCCATGTCACTAGATGTGGAAAACAAGCCAATTTTCATCCTGTTTTTTGACTGAGCAAGTTGGTCAATAAATTTCCTCTCTCACTTTTTCTCCCTTCTTACAATGATGTCCTACAGTGTGACAGCAGTGATACGTATAAACAGTAAAACACAGGGGAGATATGATTTAACATGGAATTTTTCATACTCAAGGAAGCAGAAGACATTGACACTATCCACACAGAGCGACTAATCAAAATTACCATATGTATTCTTAGGCTACAGAACAGCTTGATTTATTCACGGATTCAGGCTTATCCCGTCATGGGTAGAATCCTTCCTCCCTATAATAAGGATTTTTTGGAAGCACCCAACCAGAAAATGTAGCGAAAATGCCTGCAGAAACCCCATGGAAATACAACATAAAACATTTCAAAAACAAAAATAAAACAGCAGCTCAATTAAAATGTGTAATCTCTACACATAAAGGAAATTTGTGGAAAAACATTTCATTTGTACCCATTGGCTGCAAGTGGGAGCTGCATGGTGAAGTGAGAACACTAAATTCTGCTGCAACCCTTAAATGCTGATGTGTTTTAAGAGATAAAAGCCCTTCAGCATTACACTTAAGCATGATTTTTGCTCCTTATCATCCTGGTTCCTAAGGAGAAGGAGGGTTTTGGAGTGAAGGAAAAGCAAGGAGGGCCAGTTTTTACCCACTCAGTCTGCCCTCCTCCCCAGGAAGGCTGAGGGTGACCCTCCCACAGCTCAGGCCAGATCAGAAAGCCACGAGGGCACTCACATGCTTAAATTAAAAACGCAGTAATTCCTGCTTGTGATGTATTTTGCCACTGAAGGCTCAGAGTTATTTAAAAACTGCAACTCCTCAGCCACTCACAAAAGTAAATACAGGCTCTGGCTCCAAGCCAGAACAATAAATATGGCCTGGATTTCTGTTTCTACTGGAAGATTGAGGAACATATGGAGAGCCAGACAATAGTTTTATTATTTTTCAGTTAAAGCCGCGAATGCTTTTGTTTACGCATTTCTGATGGATACACACCGTGGAGTTAGCACCAAAAAAAAGAGAGAAAATATTGCTGGTAGAGCCAAAGAGTGGCAAGAAAAACACACAGCTAATGAGGCACCAGAAGCAGAAGGCACTTCCCGGCCCGCCTCTCTCCAGGCAAGAGGGGTTGATATTTCCTAAGGCTAAACCTGAGACTCAAAGCCTTGTCTCATCTCATTTGACTTTAAACGTAGAACCAAATTAGCAGCACAGTGACCCCAGGCTCTTTCTGTAGTAAACATGGAATGACACCTCAGGGTGTGATTCAGATCTCAACTTCATTAAACCACTTGCTTGAGATGCCTTGATGGCGAGGAGTTGAAGTTGACTGTTCCCACTCCTGTCTGCTCGTGCACTGACAGCTCAGACGTGGCCAGTTCAGGGCTAAAACAAACATCAGGCACAGCAAGGGCCATGTGTGGGCCCAAAGAGAGTAGAGCTTGAACACAGCACTGGGAAATTTTGGATAAACACGTTTAGGGAAGAGGGGGACCTGGAAACAAAGCAGGAGGGCAGCTGACCGGGGAGACTGAGTGTGGCTGTCACTGCAAAGCGTGGGGGTGTAAGATATGGCCATTTACCCAGGGACTACAGGAGTGTGCTGCTTAATTTTGAATGAAACATTAAATTATAATAAACACTAAACCTCCACCACAATTTATCATTATGTCCTAGGCAAGCTGGTTGGAAAAGTTTTTGTGATTAAGCTGGCAAAGGTAATTACTGAAGGGAAGAGTGAAACGTCTTGTTGCTACATGGCTCACAGAAGTCCCAGTCCCCACTTCATTTATCACCAGTCCCTGTGGGGAAGAGCACAGAGAGGGGCTGTGGCTCCAGCTCCTCCTGGAAGATGATGGCCACAGAAGCAGCACTGTGGGAGGAATGGCTGAGGGGGAGCTCACAGCAGATTATCCCCAGGTATCTGCTTTTCTGGGCAGCAAATGAGCACTGCTGGTATATATTACGGGTATTTTCAAGGTGTGCATTTACTACCCTTGATGTTCCATACATTAGAAGGGCTCAATTAACAGCTTGCTTGAAGACAGAGACCATACAAGTAAGAAAGACTTAAAGCTCAGTCTCTTTTTCCAAGTGCACAAGACTCAGAAGACTTTTGAAGAAGAGGGGACATCTCCTTTTCCCTGTTTTTTAAATGCACAAACGGGGTTAAAACCTGGGGTTTTGTTTGCTTAGGATTTGGGTTTAGTAGGTTACTCTCTCAGACTGACAAGGACAATCAGCAGCAGCACGAGGGAAATGGGCACTTTCTGTTCAGACAGAGATTGAGTAGTGTGAGCTGCTGCCTCCATCCAGGACACCCCATCCACAAAGATCACAAATATTGGGTTTGTCTTCACCCAGATGTGTCCAAGCTGAACAGCAACAGATGGTGCTCACAGATTTAAACCCCTCGAGGCAGACAGAACAAGTGCCTAAGAAACACACCTGGACAGAAATAAATATTTAAAGCTACAAAGACATTTCAGCACAGTTTACCTCTCCCATTGTAGTATGCAAAAGCAGAGATTAATAAGTAGTAATTTCTACTTTAGCATGCACTTACACTTTGTCTCCTTCTCATTTGCTATCACACACCCTGTGGAAGGGATGATAAATGAGACCTGTACCACCATCATGAATATTCACATTCCCCAAAGAGATCATTGCTTCTATTTTTCCTTTAAGAGGATTACTTTTCCTTGCTTCTAACACCCCAGAAATTATTGCAGAGAATTCTAATTTCAACCCTTTGTCAGGGTGAGGAGGACCTCAGACTAGAACTGGTCAGCACCAAGAAAGTGGATGAGGTTTAGGACAATAACACCCAGAGCACTGAACAGACCTTGACCAGACACGCAAAGTGTAACTCCATCATTATCTTCCTTTTGTTCACTGAAGTCCCAACAGGAAATATATGGACATTTTTCAATATAGAGTATCTTAAAACCTCATTTTTCTAACGCTGAAGAGTTGCATGGAGGCAAGTTTTCCGTAACTTATTTTATGCGATAGCAAAATATGTCCATGCACGCTTTAAAATCTGTAATTGATAGATAAGCCCAGGGTTAATGGTATTGCCACCAAGGTGACCTGAGGGAACTCTGACAAAGCAATTAAAATAGTGCATTTGCAAGAAAAGAACATGAAGTCATTGTGACAATCTGGGAGAGAAGTATTAGCCGGTTGCAGATGATACATGCTCAAAACAGAAACCCTAATGTTTTGAGTCAGCTCATCACTGCCAGAGGGCAGCTGAAAAATTCACTCAGCAAACACATGGAGTGTTTTATAAAATTAGCTAAAAGCAGACTATTTGCTGAGGAAAATAAACCAGCCACGGTTTGGGGAGACTTCTGAGAAAAATGGTCCAACAGCAGGTAATAAGAGAGACTGTGACTGAAGAGGGGATTACTAAAAAGCACAGGAGATTAAACAAGTTTTCTTGTCAGTTTGTGACAAGCCCTGCTCCCGTTCCACAAACGATTCCCCCAGCCAGGTGCAGCAGGCAGGGCCTGCTCAGGAGCAGTGGTTCCTCTGCCACGGCCGATAACGGCACCGGCGCAGGGAGGAATGCAGCTCTCAGCCCCGATGGCTCTGCTCCTGAACTTAATCATGGTTTAAATTAACAAACGTGGCAGCTGTTGCTCAGGCCTTTGCAGTTTCTCTTGCAAAAGAGTCCTCTCCAATTTCTAAATGCAGGGAGAATTCATGCGAGGCAGCCCCGAGCTTTGAGGCTCTTTGTCTCTCACAGGTCTGTAACAAGGGGGATTTTTGGAATTAAAGGGTTGCCGAGTTCCAGAGTGCACAGATTTATTTCCCATTTCAATCTGCTCAGATCTGGAGATGACTTGGGAAAGGGGTTTGAATTCTTTGCTTTCTTTTCACTGAAAACACCTCCATTCCTGCTCTACCTTCACTGACAAACAGACACCATGGCACTTATTTCCAAATGCATTTCTGGGTGATATTTCTCCTTTGAGTATCAAGTGCACTCAGACTCAGCAGTGAACCTTGATTCTTGGATGACATCTCAATAGAGAGCTTGGAAAAATAAATAGAAGCCTTCTTTCCTGTGAGGAAGGGATAATATATTTTCAACTTTGACATTCCTTCTGCTTTCTCTCCCTGGAGAAAGGAGGAGAGATGGGCTATTGGAACCAAGAGAGGTGGGATCTGTGTCAAGTGACATTTGTAACGGGACATTTTTATAATTTTTACATTTTTATCTCTTACCCTGCATTGGTCATACCGATTTTAATTTCAGCAATAATTTTAATGGGATATATTTGGAAGAAATTGGAAGAAGTGGCAGTTATAAATACTCCAGTAAAAAGGGTAGCCAAATTCATGGATAGATGGCTGACAAAAGCAATACTGTGCATTCCTGGCAACCCACTGGGGTTTATTATAAGTGGTTAGCTCCCCTCTCCTGCTTTTGAAGAAGACAGAACAATAATAGCTCTTTCTCTGATGAAAGGGAACTGAAAGAAGATGAACTCGCTGCCAGGAATAAATTGCCTATTTTTGTATTACATTGTCCTTCCCATATTTTTGCATAGAAAAAGAGCCTAAAAGATTTTACTATATGTTGTGACATAACAGAGCCTTGTAGAGGGCTTTGCTTTTCCAACAATGCAGCATTACCATACTTTGCAGTCACATTCATACAACAAAGAGATGCTCTAGCACGGGC
The DNA here is from genome assembly GCA_013400495.1 of Nicator chloris. Classification (NCBI taxonomy): domain Eukaryota; kingdom Metazoa; phylum Chordata; class Aves; order Passeriformes; family Pycnonotidae; genus Nicator; species Nicator chloris. The sequence goes on from WAAE01006950.1 coordinate 232,974, forward strand.
TGCAGACAGGCTGATATTGAGCAGTGGGTATCATCAGGCACAGATAGTGGTAATTCTGCATATTTTATACATCCTGAGAATCCTCAGGACACTTTGAGCTGGAATCAGCAGAGTTTCCCATCAGGTGAGTGATACATGGTGATAACAGCTTATGCAGCTTTAGGAACAAGCCTTTTTTCCTCTGAATATATTTCAGGGTCGTGTTTACAGGGCTATAAAAGTAAGCTAAATGAAGCTGGGATGTTCTGTAACATGCAATTACTTTCAGGATCAAACCCTGTGACTTGCAAGGATGCAAGAGAAGCAGGGGGCTCATCACCTAACATTTCTGATATGCAGTTGAGAAACACTACTAGGAGAAAAACAAAGTCAGTGTAAAATTAAAATCCATCTCTTGCAGAATAGAAACATCACTCGCAAATGTTTTACCTCATGCAAATCAAATCAAGTGATGTACATGGAGAATAAACACATTTAGAGGGAAGACAAATGAATGAATAGAGTATCTTGACTAGCAATTAGTTTCTGTGCCCAAGTACCATCAGTGCAAAATTGATGAGCAAGGTAACCTTTGGCTGCACTTTAGCAAGTTCTTCATTAGTTTTCTGGCTTTCCTTTGCAAATATTTTATTTCTTCTTTCATGCTGAGGAAGATGATCCATCCTGCCTGCAGCACCAACGTATCTGTGCTCTGCTATCAGTGCAGGTTCTTCCAGCAAGGAACACCACTGTTGTCCCCAGGCCTGACTTCCAGCAAGGGGAGGCAAGGGAACAGAGTTTTCTTTCCTTCTTTTCAGAGATTTGAAAACTGGACCACTCAGAGATTAAATAACCTGGAGCTCGACGGTTTTCAATCGCGTTGGTTCAAACAGAAATCAGTAACAAAATTATTTGTGCCTTTGGAAATTCCTCTTGACAGGCACAGAGGTGGAGGAGAAACTTGCTGCTTCCTGGGGGTGAAGAAGGTGGGGAGGGATTTGGAGTTGTCAGGCAAGGCTGTGTGGGACACAGGATTATCCATTGGTGACTGCTCCAGCCTGTAACTGGTTGAGAGGCCGCCTTTGAACATTTGTCTGACATTAGTGCTGCTCAAGGCACTGAAGTGTGAGTGCTCATCGATGGGAATGTGCATGCCCTGTTTGTTAATGCTCTGCACGAGGGAATTATCCGGGAGAACAGGGAATGTTATAGATCTGTCATTCCTATACAAGCTGGAATTTAATTTAAGCTTTACTTCAGATGTTTCCTTTCCACATGTTTTCTTCTTCATTTCACTCCTGCTGTATCGTGTATCTCTCTTCCTTGCAGATCCGTGCTGCTGAGCCAAACGATGATGATGAAAGCTGCAAGTAAATGCAATGTTCCCTGGCAGTATTGCACTACCTGCAGCCCTGCTTTGAAATGAAATGTCACAATTCAAGGTATTATTGAGTGACTTATCACTTACTTGACTTCTCTGAAAAGAGTGGGTCTGATAGATTCCTTTAATTCCTCCACGAAAAACAGGAGCTGGGTGATCAGCAACAGAACATCAAGGGAAGGAGAGATGCAGGATTAAGAAGCAGTCCCAGGGCATGGAGAGCCAGCCAACACAGCTGGAACAGCTGGGGTGCCTCGGCAGTGCACACAGGATGAGCTTCTCCCAACCAACTTCTAGCCCAGATTTTATGGACCATAAAAGAAGCTCCTCAGTGGTCAGTGGGGAACGGCAAGTAGATCCAATTCCCTGTGCTGTACAAGGCTGCACAGGGCAGCTTTTGCTCTTCAGCATTAGGAAACGTCCCGCTGCAGAAGTGTTTAGCACATATTTAGAGCTTTGTTTCCAAGTCCAAGCTTTAAAATTCTTTTCAGTCTTTACTCTATGATTTCCTGCCCTCCATTCAAAAACGGCCTCAGAGAACAGCGGGCGTGGTTACGTAGCAGCAATATATTCTGAATTGTCTTCTGCTCTTGGATTCCAACCAGCAGTAAAATGCACTCCGGGAGGAGAGCTGAGGAGTGCTTAATTAGAAAAAGAATGTATGACCGCTCTCGGAAAATGGGCATCTGATGGAGCCTTGGCACTGTCAGAACGATGCTGTATCAAACAGCCCTCTGCACAGCAAATCTCAGAGGTGAACTCATTACACTGCCAACCACACAACTGCCATCTTCTCAGAGACATCAGGCATGACCAGCAGAAACAGATGCAATTTTAGTTAAATTAAAGCGTGCGGCACTGCTCGAGTAAATAAATAAATAACTCTACATAAAACATTACCTTTTTTTTTTTCCTTTCATTTGATCTGCTCCACACATGTACCAAACCCACAGCTGTTGCTTTTAGTGATAAAAATAAAATGGAAGTGCACTTCACTCCAGTGGAATGACAGAAATAGAAAATATGGAACCATGTAATGACATTTTTATAATCCTTCGCCAGAACTGAATTGCACTTTAAACATTTTCTTGTTTTTATTTTTAAAGATCCATAGGAATAAAGAAAGTCATACACAATTTTTTTTTTCCTGAAAAATGATGCATAAAGAGAATGCAAGAGTAAGCAATGCCCATCCAGGGACCAGCTATTCTGATAAATGTTTAACACAGAAAAAAATACTAAAAGGAAGAAAACGTTTTCTTCTTTACAAACCTTGGCATCACAGCACAGCACCTGGGCTTCATGGGAAAGCCCTACAGCACAGGGTGACAGAAGGATCCAGGTTTAAAGGGATCTTAGGAGCTCTCTGGTCCAAACTCCTGCTCAAAGCAGGCTCAGCCATGAGATCAGAGCATTTCAAAGCAATTTCATTAACAGTGAACCAGCCTTAATTCCCTTACAAAAAAAAACCCCACACCAAAAAATCAGAGCTGCTGACTCCACAACACCTAGAACTAAATGCTAGAAAAATCCCTGTGGGTGTCTGAAACGCAGTGCAGTATTTCAGTTGGAGTACTCACATCACTTCCAGCCGAGCTGTCCTGGAGTCGTTTCCTCCTGAAGAAATGACCTCACAGGTGTAATCCCCGATGTCACCCGACCACGTCTGGCTGATGACGAGGGTCCCGTCCCTCTCCACTGTGATCCTGGAACTGCTGGATGGATTTATTACAACACTGTCCTTCTTCCATAGGTACCTGAGTATTACAATGTTTCAGTTATTGATTACTCCTAAGAACACCAGAACAGATTTATTTGAACTCTGCTGGAAGGGATCAGCTCCTGTCATCACGTGTTAAAAATGACAGGTCCCTGCAGCGACTTTCATGAGCAGTGCCTTTCACAAATTTCAGTTTTAGATCAAGCGATCAGAATGAAAAATGTAATTCCATCTGAGATATGATGTATTTTATAGGGAAAAAGATGGAGTACTCGTAAATGTCCAAGTTCCTAAGTTCATCCCCACCAGAACACTAACTCTGCAGTTAATGGTGGGTGTTGGCCCAGCTCTGCCAAGGCTCTGTAGCATTGGACTGCCAGGATCAGACACTTCTTGAAGGTTTGCTAGAGCTCACATATCAAAAACACACCTCCCAACATGTCACAGAGGTGGGGAGAGCCCACAGACTCACAATTTCCCATCTCTAACTGGAATTTTTATACCCGTATTTCTCTTTCTGTAGTTCTTTCTGCAGTTCACCCTTCAAGCACTCTCTGAGCTCTCCCTTGCATTTTATTTCATTTGTGTTGCTTTCAGACTACATTAATTTTCATGGCAAATTTATTTTCAAGTTTTGAGCTTCCTCTAAATGCTCTAATCCAAATTTTAATAGTCCAGACAAATTCTGGTTTCCTTTACAGGGTTAGAACAGACTATAAGCCCAAGTTATTGAGTTGTTTCCAAAAACATGGGCATCTCTGGTGTGGCTTTTATGCACCCCAGAGTAAACACTTCTGAAATCCTATTCCTTCTCTTTGGCTTTTACTCTCATTAAGTATCAGCCTCTGACAAGTTGGTTTTATTGATAGTGTATTAACCTTGACAGTAAAATCATGGAAGGCTATATTGAAGTCATGAAGTGGAACATAGCTCATTGTAAATAATACATAAGGCTGAAATGGAAGATGGGATTCATATGATTAATGATACAGTGCACAACCTCATAATGCAGTAATCGGGGGTTTGGTGTGAAAATCTGGGGTCCCGAAACTTTTCACCTAATGCTATTCACACGGCTTATAAAATTAAGCTGGGATAAACCACACAAACGAGAAGTGTCACCACCCACCTGATTGAAATTCTGGGGTCGTGAGTGGCCTCGCAGCGCAGGGTGGCCGTGGTGCCTTTGATCACCGTGCTGTCCTCGGGAGGGCGGACGATGGAAGTGCGATCTGAAAGGCGCACAAAGCACAGCCCCGGTGAAATCGGAGCCTTTAGCCTCGGCTATTCACTCACAGAGCAGCCACCGAGCCTTTGTCATTCAAAGCGAGCGGGATGCTGCTCTGCAGGCCTCTGCTGTGCAGGGTCCCCTCCCTCTAAAGGCATTGTGACACGGGTGACACGCTGTGGGATGTGGAGCACAGCAGCGCAGGGCACGAGTTGAGCTCAGAGGAGAAGAATTGTCAAGCTCTCCGAACTCTCCCTTGGCTTGTGCAAGTGCCCGTGGCAACTAAAGCTTTCATGAGTGTGTGGAAACAGACACTGAGTCAGGAAACGAGCCACGCTGTTTGAGAGGCAAAACCACAAACAAGACCAAGGAAAATCTGTGCAAAGAAAAACGCACTTGAAAAATACCGAGAAAGAGGTAAACTTAAACAGCACCCTAGAACTTCATCAGCTCCAGGACAGTGGAGGAGCTCCTGGAAGAAAAATCTTCCATATAAGAAAGATATGTTGTTTACTGAAATGTTTCAGAACATCCTTACTCAAGCCCCTCCTGGAGGCTCAGAACACAATAATTGCTGTAACTACAGCAACCAGATCTGGTGTGAAAGATCCCCATTATGTGTCACACACAGGAGCAGCAGCAGAGAGCATCAGCTGAGGCAGGGAGACAACCAGGATGAGCACGGAAGATATGTGGATAATGTTAATAAGTCCCAAATCCCTACAGAGATAATCAGCATCTTCTCACACAAGCACAAGAAGGGACCAGCAGCAAAATCAAAAGCTGACTCTAAATAGCATGGAATTTTTAGCATTACTCCTGATGTACCTCTGTCAGACTTCTGGCTTTATAATGGTGCTGTTGCTACACAAACATTAGGTTATATTCACTTTTCTTCCCCTCATGCAGTACAATGAACAGAACTATCTTTAATACCTGTAAGAACCATAGCTTTGAGGATTAATAGGAAGGATCTCCTTTACTTGATCCATACACCTGGAAATCATTCAATTTACACCATCCTGATATTTCTACCAAGTCTGTGATGTCAATAAGACATAAACACGATAGCCACAGGACACAAATACCTTACAGTTACTGCCAGAAATGTTTTCAGGTATTCCCGAGTTCAAAAGGAAATATGTGGCTGATTTAGCTTGCAGAGTTTGGGGATTTATAAATGCCAAATATGCACCACACATCAGCAGCATAATCCAAGTGCTGGAGAAAAGGCTACAACATTTCTGTATTAATCCTCACCATCTTCATTATTTTCAGTTGCTCTTAGTCCCAGATGATGGATCATTGTTTTGCACCTTGAGTAGCAAAAACCATGTTACACCTCAATTTAACTCACTTAGGAGTAACACAGGTGAACCTCTTGGATCAGACTCACTTCCCCAACAGAAGACATAAAAAATAGAGAGATCAAGGGAAATGGTGAACGACAAAACCATTTCATAGGATGTCCTGTCCCACACCAGTCTGTAGCACGAGGGGTTACTGAAATCTGCACTTTGATCTGGCTTCCAACAGCACCCAGAGCCACAAAAACCACAAAAGTGTGAGGAAAATCCTATCTGTTGTGACTGAGGCCACAGCCCCGGTACCAGCAGGGACTGGCCTGTGCTGCCTGCAGACTCCTGGAGGCACAAACCACCTGCAAACAGCCAAATCTACAAGTTAAACGCTCAGATTTGCAATGTGAGACGCCAAAGCAAAATCTGAGTAAAACTGCAATTGTGATTGAAGCTAAAATCTGAGTAAAACTGCAATTGTGATTGAAGCTCTATTGCAATGCACTTCCTTTCACAAAATAAAGATTTATACGCATAATTCTCCAAACAAAAAGGGCATTTGTGATAGGCTTCCTAAAATAGACACATTATTCCTATTAAATCATACAAGTAACCCTATTAACGAGAAAAGCATAATTACTTATGAAAATTTCCTGAGCGTACAACAAAAACTGATTAATACTTGATTAAAGTTAGACTTTAAACAAAGCATTATCCTTACTCCACACTGTCAGCATCACCAAGGCATTCAGAGCTCCTTCAGAGTTGGCTGCACAGCAAGTGTAGTTGCCAGCATCCTGCAGGAACACGGGCGTTATCTGGAGCCCCCCAGACTCGAGGAGGACGAAGCGAGGAATCTGCACCGAGCCACTGGCTAAGATCTGCTCTCCTGAAACACACGGGGGAAAGCAGCATGGTTACTGTCAGCTGGGCTCAGGGACTGCAATTCCAGCTCTTCCAAAATGTCACATCCTGCCCAGGCCACCGGCTCGTGGTGGCCCCAAAGCAAACTCAGGGGAAGGGGGGAAGAGGCTCTGAATGGATCTGCAGGATCTCAGTAACAGGAAAGGACAGAAAACGTGGATTACAGCTCTTCTACAAGTTAGGAACTGGCTACCTTTCTTCCAGGAGATGGCAGGTCGTGGAGCCCCTGAAACTTCACAGGTCAGCACTGCAGACATCCCCTCGGTGACCGTGGTGTCCTCCGGGGGTTGGACAAAGGCTGGCTTGATGTCTAGAATAAAAAATTCAAACTCAACGCCTCACCTCTCAGAAAGATCCTTCAACTATTACCATGGACTACTTTACACCCACTTTTATAGAGCTGATCATGGAGAAGGACATGACAATAAGACATGAAAACCTTTCAGCAGTGACTGTAACCTTTTCTTATTCATCTCCCAGGAATTGCCTAATCCTGTTTATTACCTACACAGAAAATAAAAATCTATCAGTGCTTGTACCTCTACAAGTAAGACAGGTTAAAGAAAAAGGAAGATAAAGCTCAAAATGGGTGTTTGGGGGGAACTTGAGAAATCCAGATAAACAAAACTATTTTCCTTCATCTTCATAACAGAGTTCCTTAAGATGAAAAGCAACTTGAGAAAGGCATTAACTTTGAAACTTAAATGTCAGCCAAAAGAATTTAGAACCTGAGCCTTCTCCAAGACATTTTCTAACTTTCTTTCTCTCTTATTTTCCCCTAGTTGCATTTTATTGCAGTTTTTTTCCTGCAGTTTCCTAGATCTATATTGAACTGGGGCTGATTTATTTTCTGAGGCCAGTAGGAATTCTGGTCAGTATGTGCAAAGTGCTCTTGGGCTAAAAATCAGCTTCCTGAAGGGAAGTTTAATATTACAGAAATGACTGTTAATAATCACTGTTAAAAGAGACTTCTAGGATTTGTAATTCTTCCATAGAGAAGCATGCACTTCATTAACAAAACCATTTAATCTGACTTTTTGGCCAAAAAAGACATTTAACTTGAACTTTCATTCTTTTCCCTCAGCAAATGCAGTTGCAGACAAAGGCAAATAAAATGATAGCATGCACGGTCATGAAGCAGTAAGTCAAGTTCAGAATGGAATTACATTAGAGTGGAAATATGAGGGAAAGATAAAAGTATTTCACAATTAATTTTTTTTCACTAAGATCTCTTTTTGCCGTGTGAAATAGGGGAGTTCACCCCAAGCCAAGCTCTCCTGATGTCACGACGAGCTTTTCCACATGGCTCAGCAGATTGTGCTGAGGCCACAGGGGCATTTTGGGCTTCCTTACAGCTGGGGCAACGACCCTTGACAGGAAACCAGGGTTCTGTGGGTTCAGCTAAAGCAGCTCTGAGAAACGTGACGGGTGAAGGGTCACCTACAGGGGTGACACCTCCTGCACCCTGTGCCACCACTCCTCACTCACTGGTGACATCCAGGTAGGTGTAGGTCTGGACCTCCCCAGCCTGGTTGCTGGCGAAGCACTGGAAGATGCCGGCGTCCTGCGGCCGCAGCGCGTGGATGCGCAGCCCCCCGCTCAGCAGCACCTTGTACCGGGGGTTCTCCAGCCTGCTCAGGGGAACTGAGTCCTTGTACCACACCAGGGTGGGGATGGGAACACCTGCTCAAGCAAAAATAAATCACTGTTAATCTTTGCATGACGTGTTTTAGGTCGTATCCCTGTTTTCCCGTCTTTCTACGCCAATTATTTATATTTTTTCCAAGTTGCTTTAGATGGAGGCTGCATCTCACATTATCAATGGTAATAACACATTGCAGGACATGAGGGAATAAAACCAGCAAATACTAAGGGGGAATGTTGAGCAAACATGTTATCAAATTACTTTCTTCACCCAATCATATTTCATGCTACTATAAAATAAGATTTGGAGCAATTTCATGTTGAAAGCCAGGACCATGCTCCTTAAGCAGCAGCAGTGTGGCAATACAGCCCGTCTGCAAGACTGTTCCATCCCAAATAAGATTCCTCTGTGCTTCTCTAGCTAAGATAGCTGAAATACAAAGGAAATGGCAAATTACATATGAAAAATGAAGTGCTCACATGGCTGTACTTGAGCACCAATTTAGCAGCTTAGTTTGAGCCGATGTACAAACAACGTTTTGCCAACAATAGGATAGCTTTAAATTATTATTATTTTTATTCCATCTCAAGCTTTACCTGCTATTTGAAAGAAGCAGGCATAAAGAGAAATAAAATTCCTAGCCTAGATAAAACTTACAGTCCCATTTATTCCTGTTTTCTTTCATGTGCATGTTCCACAAACCCTGATACAGTTATTTCACACATATTTTTGTTGCTGTCATGTCCCCGTCAGCTGGGATGAAGTGGCTGTAAATTTATTATACACAAATGGTGTAGGATTCTCTTTTCCTCAAGAGATGTCAGGGGCCTAGAACAGTCTTAGACAGCTGTTCCCATCCCACTGCTCATATCAGACAATGTTTTATCTTGACATCTCAGAAATCCCTACTGGATCAAATGCTGGGGGTTCTGTGCAGAGATCAGAAGTGAGGCAGGTATTTTATTACATGATTAGATAATCACTGAGTAACTAAGATTGGAAAAGACCTCCAAGATCATCACCTTCCTGGGCATCCCCTTCCAATACCTGACAACCTTTTCTGGGAAGAAATGCTTCCTGATGTCCAGCCTGACCCTGCCCTGGCACAGCTTAACACCATTTCCTCTCATCATGCCCGTTGCTCCCTGGGTTCAGAGCTTGGCCCCCATCTGGCTACAACCTCCTGTCTGGGAGCTGTGGAGAGCAAGAAGCTCCCCTCTGATCCTGCTTTTCTCCAGGCTGAGCCCTCCCAGCTCCCTCAGCCAATCCTCACAGGATTTACACTCCAGACCCTTCCGTTCCTTTCCCTGGACACTCTCCAGCCCCTCAACCTCCTTCCTGAACATAGGGCCCAGAACTGGGCACAGCACTTGGGGTGTTTTTGAACACTTTTCACTTAAAACCTCAGACTCACACCATCTCCTATAATAAGGTAAGAGGCCACAAACTTAAATTCATGGGGGAGTGAAATCTGCCCAAATAAAGAAGTGTGACCGAAGCACGGAGGATGGGATGTCACTGATGAATTGAGCATCTGCAGACAATGAATTTCACTGCAATGCTGGCAGTCACTTGATGATCTGAGAGCTGAAGTGCCATGGGAAAATCTATATAATCATCATTTTAAAACTCCCAAAGTTAAATACTACTGTGTTATACTTCCATTCACATCTTCTCTCAGTGTACTTATTCTGTTCATACAGACAAAAGCTGTATTAACTCTGGAAAGAATGTATGTACAAACAATGTATGGAAACGACTGAAAAACAACATCCAATTGCTGTTGGTACTTTTATAAACACCTATCATTTACTTCAATCACCTCTGATGCTTTTGTTCTGCTGATAAAATAAAATGTACTCATAATGCAGATAATCATCTCAGGAAGAAACCCACTATGCAGAAGTGCATTGTCTGATAGAGAATAGACGTGGTGTAGGAGCTTGCAATAGGCATAATTTAAATTTCACACAACAGCCCATACACAGAATTAGAGTAAATTTCAATGTTCACAATTCTCGGTGAGAGTGTTATTCATCTCTTGAAAATCCTCCTGGGCAAATACAAATTATCACTGAGTAATGAAGAAACAGATGATGCAAAATGGAATAGTTCTCCTGATGCTGAGAAGCTTGGAAATTATTTCAAGTTTAAATAATAGCAACTCCATTTTCCCACACATTAGACTTGATAGGCACCAAGGAAATAATGAAATCCTGCATTCAGAACACTCAAACCTTTAACACTGGTGTCATTCTATAAATCCCATTCTACTAACAGTATTGGCAAACCTTCTAATCCTATAATCACTGTGAGATACACCTTTCTATCACCAACTCAGCTGACAAACTGAATATTACCATCTCTATTTCTCTACTTTTCAGTTACGGGTATCTTCCTCCACTCAAAGTTATGAGTCTGGATAATAGGATCTTATCTGAGCACTCTGATGCCTGTCAGCAGCATTCATTTGGGCTTTAGTGATCTTCCCAGGGAGATTTGTCTTCCAAGTTGTACACATGTTCTCTTCTAATTTTGCTACCTGTTTGGCTGTAAAAATGGTTAAACCCAGCTCTTCTTCTCTTCCTCTTCTACCCATCCCACAACCTTTCCTCTCCACACACCCTCCAAAGGAATTTTTCTTCTTTTCTTCTCTGAACAACTTCTGGTGAAAAAATTATGAAGAGAAGAAAACGCTCTAAAGACCTTTTGCACTGCACCTTTCCAAGCAGTATTGGCCTGACCCTGCTGCTGGAGAGGTGAGAGTGGCCTAAAAGACTGGCAGTAATAAATAAAATAACCTTATTTCTCAGTTGTGTGCAGCACTATTCATTTTTCACAGACAAATTAATCTAGTGTCAGGGGGAAGGAAGAAGGCAAGGCAGGAAACAGAGCTGCTGGTTCTGGCTTTGCCACTTCTTCTGTAACCTTGGGCAAATAACTTCTGGAACCCGAGGCTCAGCTCCTCCATCTGTGAAACAGCTGCTTGACTCTCTGCCAAATTTAACTTAAGAACCTCGATGAAAGACTCAGAATATTCACTGTGTCATCTTTGTTATTTATTTTTTGCTGCCCCCTCTAGATCCCAGTGAGCTACTGGGGAATCCCCAAAGCATCTCTTCCATCTACTTTCTAAACAGGTAGAACTGGAGTCCAATTAACTGCGCTCCCCAGACACCACCACCACTGCCTGCAGCTCTAAACTTTCCACAGGCAAATACGAAAGAGCATTTAAAGGAAACCCATTGAACATTCAGGCAGCATCGGCCACTGCTGGAAGATAAACAGCAGAGCCTGGTTCCTGTGGCCTGATACCCTGAAACTCCATTACAGGGAGCAGGGAGCTGGTCGCTGCAAGTTGCAATTTTATTTACAGTTAATCTCTGCTTATACTGTGAAATTAATCTGTCTCTCACACATCCATAGTGCACGAAGTCTTGGCAAATGGGCTTTGTGCACAGAACCTGATGGGGCTGGGGAAAATGCAATCTGTCTTCCATTTGTAGCAAAGGTAGAGGCAGCTCTGCAGTTTCCCCAATGCTTTGTTCTCCCAGCCTGGAGCAGGAAGGCAGCAATCTTCATTTACCTTCTTTTTAAGTGCTAGCAATTGCCAAATTTGTGTAATAATGGACCAAAATTCCTCTATGTTTAATTCTAGTACCTGCCCCTTATGTGTGTTACAGATACTCAACAAAATAACCCACAAGGAAACAGGTTTTCATGCTCCTGCACCACATTCATCAGCAAATCAGATGTGCACTACAAGAGTTGAACAGAAACAATTAATTTTGTCTAATAAGGGTTCCCATATCTTCACTGAGAATGGTTATGAGTGTCCCATTAACCCCCTTGGGAACTAAACTGCTCAAAGCAAGAGTGAAGGTAGAAGGAAGAGTTGAAGTCAACCTCAGGTTTCCCTGATTCATCCAGGTTTTGGGTTGGGTTGTCTTATATTTTTTTTTTTAATCCATGAAAAAGTCCGAGACAGCAGCTGGGTTCCTGGGGAACTCCACTGACAGCAGGTCCTGCTGGGTTCTGCTTAAAAAGCTATTAATGAACAAGAATCATTGTCTCTTATCATCCCATAGCTTCATTTCCATAAGAGGTTTTTGTAAGAGATCTCATCACAGGCTTCTGAAATTCCAAATCAGCCAGAGCACCCTTAACACACACACTTGCTTATCACACGGTTTGCAAAGATTCCTTCTAGAAAAGCAGTGCTGACTCTTTCCTACATAAGACACGGGGAAAAATGCTTAAATCATAGTGGCAATAACACCATCAGGCAGTAAAAATGTCTTTATTGGCTCTGATTTGGAGGAAGACACCACACAAAGAAGCTGTTTCTTAGGTCTGGGTGCTTTTTTAATCAAGGATGTGATCTTTTTCCCTAAGGACCTCACAACATTTTATGTGTGTTGCTTCTTAAAGTCAGCAGCAGGGAAAGGGAGACAACAAAATGTTCAGTCTCTCACCAGAGTCACATTGAAATTTGGTGACTTTGAGAAACTTGTGTTAAACACACAATGACAACACCTCCTACCTGCCCAGGGTGCTGAAATAGGTGGGGATTGCATTTCTGTGGAGCTCAACTTGAAAAATGATTTTAGTCAGGTGGAATTCTAGACATTTGGAGCCTTTTATATTAATAAACCACCTACCAATTAAAAACTGCCTGTAATAGTCCTCCTGCAGATTTCATAACTACATCCAGATATCAGAGTTGCTGACATTTCTATTTGCTATAAAAGTTCCCAAAGTTTTAGAAGAAAGGGCATTGGGACTGTTGGAAAGAAGGACTGTTTGCATTGCAAATACTGGGTTCCATAATCACACTCTCCCCTCAGCACATCTTTTGGCTCAAGATATTGAAATCTCTTCTCTAGTGACAACTCCGAAGCACAGGCAGGATCCCAGAGTGACAGGAGCAGGACTTGTGCTCCCCACAGACAAACATCAGCACTACTCCAAATTAAACTCAATTACAAGAACTACCCAATTCTCCAAGGGGAAAGGCCAACCCTCGTCCTTGTATATGGGACCTGTGATAACCAGCAATAAAACAGACTTCTAAACATTAAAGCTCACAAAGATGGTTTAAGTAAGATGATTTTTTCCCAACTGGACAGCCACATGCCATCAATCCAGGTTGAACACTTTTGTGCACTCACCCATGGCCTGGCACAGGATGTCCACGTCCTTCTCCACCTCAGCCAAAATCACGTTCTGGGGCTCGGCCGTAAAATACGGAGGTTCTTGGGGAAAGCAAACAAAAGTCAACAAGCAAAGCCACAGCAACGTGAAAAGCAGGTGCTCATTAAAACACATCCATCACAGAACCTCTCCACAGGTGGTGTATTTGATACAGGGGGTTACAAAGATTCATTCGTCCAAGTTTATCTCTATTTGGAGGTGGGTTTTTTGGTACTAAAAGCATCATTTAAAAAAAGCCTGACAGTTTTTGCTATGCTGAGTATGAATTCCAGAGCTGAGTCAATGGAAGGTAAAGATTTAGGGGGTTGCACTGCAAATTAGCACTCAGAGCAGGGGCTACTTTTCATTTTATAGGAGTGAATCATGGAACATGTTAATTTTTTGCTTCGAAAGGCCCTCCCGAGAGGTTTACACAGGTTTATATTTACAATGTAGCATTTTATAGGATAGTTTGCTTCAGTATCTAGACTGCATTTCACCTCAGCAAGGCATGGAGCACGTCAAATAAAGTGCCACAGCACATCACAGAGTTGACATCAGAGGACAAGTGCAGCATAATTAAAAGAAATTCCTCTCAACTGTTTTATTTCGTGAAAGCAAACAGATTTAATGCTTTAATTGAAGTTATAGTAATAAGCATAAAAATCCCCACTTTATCATTAGGGCTAAAGAAAAGATATTAGATGTTTAATTAAACAAAGACCAGACTGCAGACATTGCAGAGTATGCTGGCATGTAACTCTTTCTTCTATGCAGCATAAAATTGAAGAGCCTCATGTCAAAGTCCCAGAGGCACTGAGGTTGCAGTCATTATCATGGTAACTAAAGACTGTCATAGTTTCTTCAATGCAATTATCCTCTGAGTACTGTTTTTAGAAGGGTTTTACTTGATTACAAATACAGTTCTCTTGTAGCATAACCAAACTCACTGGTAGGTTTCAGAAAATATAAGTAGCTTGTGAAACTGAGTTTTTTTATTTCCATTTTAAGGAAACTGAGTATGTTTTAAGACATGTAGGAAGCTGCAAGATTCAAGGTTGTCTGAGCTGACCTGCTCTCAGATCTTTTCACCAAACACTACTGGAAAAAAGGACTTGTGGCTATATTACTGCTAGGGCATCAGCATTTTAGTGAATAAAATCAAAATCATGCAAATCTATCCTGCAAAATCTTGTTGCTACCTGCACTATAGCAAGGGTGGCTGGCATTGCCCAGGGGTGACATCAGGAGGCACCAGGTTAGAACAGAACCTCCCCTTTCCCAGCAGTTCTTCCCTCTCACTACAATAAAATACTTGCTTGGGTGTACAGAACTGGGGTCTCGTCTGAGCACCAATGGATATTACAATTCTGTATTCATTCCAAATAAAGCCAATCAATATCAGTCTTCAGCACGCCGTGCAGGGGAGGAGGGGAGGCTGCAAACAGCCTGGAAGAGTTGTTTACCCAGCAAAACCAATAAAAACAAGCTACCTGATTTATTATATTCTAATAATATACATGTGTTAACATTATTGATCCTCACTGCCTAAATATAAAGCTATTAATAAACATGCATAATAAGCTGTGATTTATTGCATATGATCTCATGCGTTAATCTCAACAACAAATTGAAAAGCTGAACGTTTAATTGAAATTCACTGATGGCACACACTTTGACATGTTTGATCAGCTAAGTTGCTGAGTCCTCTGCAATTCATCTAAGTCCATGTTTCACTCTGAGCACTCTCCTTCCCCTCACGGCACCCTCCAAGCCCTGCCTGGTGTTTTCCTTGCTCTCCATTTCTCTGGATGTTGACTTTTGCATTTCCAAACTTTCAGCCCAGTGTCCTTACCTGTGTGTCCTGTCTGTGGCCACACAGGTCAGTGTCCACACGTCCTTTTATCTTCCAAAATAAAATTGGAATCTTTCATTCTATGGCAATTGGGTGTGATTGTGAGGGGAGGACAAAGCAGCACTGGGTCAGGAATGCTTAGAGACACATATTCCCAAATCCAGACATTCCCTTCCAAGTCTGGGCTTCTTCTGTCAACGTCTCTCCAGTCACTGAAGTTTATCTTTTGCTTAGGGAGGTCCTGACTGCACCTTTCCTTTTAAAAAGGATTCTGCCCTTAACGGGCCAATCTCTAAACTTGGCAACCTTCAGCCACCAGCTCTCAAACTTTCTCCTGGATCAGCAACATACTCACACACCAGTGATAAATTTGCAGATTTATCTTCACCGTGGGCCTGCAGTCCAGCTGCAAAGCACTTAATGTGACCTCAAAGATGCTGGTGGTTCCATGACCTCTGTTTATGTGCTGCTGCTGCTGCACAGCTCCTGCAGTTACACCTGGCATATTTACACAGTTGTCTTTCCCAGTGTCCCTCCCAAAATCCTAACCTGCAACCTGTGCTCCTTCCTTTAACTCCCATACAGGCTGTTTGTCACCTTCAAAGAAACTTCTGACATGAAGAGATGCTTAGGGGAGCAGGTATCAAGCAATGAATTACGTGACAAGGAACCTGAAGTCAGTGACAACTGTCACTTAGCAAACGGGATGTGATGTTATAAAAAGAACACTCACATCAGTTTTTCTGAAAGAAGCAGGGAGAAACAGAAGCACACAAGACAGCAAAAGAGCAGGAGCAGCAGAAAGATGCAATCTAAAGGCCACAGGCAGATCCCAGAGGACTTTCAGTGCCAACAGATTTGATTTCTAGTCTTGAAGCCCAGACTCACCTTTTCCCCCAGACTAAAGGCTGCTGAACTCTGTTCACAGCCACTCCAGCAGCTGGAAAAACTGCCAAATGCTACACCTGACACAGAGACAAGAGCTGCCCACTCAGTCAGATCCTACTCTGGAAAGATAAGCACTGACACAGAAAACCTTCCAGAAGCAACTCTGCAATTTATGGCCTGTTCTGACTAAAGATTGAGACAAGGCTGGGTGGGATGCCAGGGCTGACTGATAAGGGATTTCTGGGAGATCCAGAATAGCGCATGGACAACAGTGCTGTGGTAAAGTCTAACAAATGTGGAAAATTAGCCTTGGTGGTGCCAGGAATGAGGGAATTCCAGGAATATTGGTGTAGGGATACCCTAAGGGGTTTTGAGGCAAATAAAAGACTGATTTCACCCAGAACCTCAGAATGGCTGGGGTTGGAAGTCACCCCTGGAGATCATCCAGACCAAGCCTCCTGCTAAAGCTGCTTCATCCAGGGCAGGTTGCAGGTGTGTTTTTACCATCTCCAGAGAATGACACTCCACAACGTCTCTGGGAAGCCTCTTCCAGTGCTCTGGTACCCTCCAAGTAAAGAAGTTTGAGTTTTCCATGCAACTGTGCAGCTTTTCCACATCCATGTGCCATTCACCAGCAGCATGGATGCTCTAAAGGTCCTGTGGAGCCAAGAGAACTCAGGCTGTGGAGGAAACAGCTCCAGTTACAGGTGTTGGGCAACTGAAACCTCAGCTTCTCACTTTTCAGAGGTGTCAGATGTATCACCTGCACTTCAGGCTTTGTGCCCGGGGGTCTGAATGCTCAGCATTAACTGCAAGGGGGAAATTCAGAGAATCTGAATTTGGGTTGTACAGCACCTGGTGAGTGACAGTCAGAAAGAGGCCATAAAAATGCAGCACTATTTACAGGGGTCAGATGGTGTTCTGAGGGGGCACTCTGGCTGTCTGTATATATGACTCCACTGCATATTTATAAGGCTTGGTTTGAACCACACAGTATGAATTTAACATTTATTGTTGTAGGCAATAATCATGTGTTGAAATTTAATATGTGTGGTGAAATCACAACATCTTCCAAAGAATATAACATGCCAGCCACAAGTCCCCACACATGGCAATTTTTAGGAATGACAGTAATTTGCCAGTATCAGGTCAAACATTTAAATTTTTTGGAAATTATAGAATCACAAGAGTTGGAATAGGAAAGGACTCATTAGTCAGAGTTCAGCCTGCTGGCACTGTGGCGTGTGGCAGTGAGAGGGGTCACAGCCCACATTAGGCTGAAAGAAACAGATACTGCATTGTTCAGATATTGTATTGGTGTTTGACTGATCTCCACTAAAATGTCAAGTACAGGCAAGGAGGGGGGAAGAGTATTTGAATATAAATGTGTGCTTTTAATAGTTGTTGAGGGTTTGGGGGGTTTTTTTGCACTCCAGACATCACTGGAAAGATGTCTCTCAGAAAAGCCCTTGGGAGCCTGCAAAATGTGATCCTGTTCTAACTTCCCCCGCGCAGAGTTACATGGTCACTGATTTTAACATTCAAAAGATAGCAGTCAGCATCCATTACATACCCTTCAAGCTGCACTGGAGATGTGTGACCTAATCCTAGATACACACATGAAAGTCAGAAAGAACAGAGAAAGCCCCAGGGGCTCCTCCAAAGCTGAAATTCCTGCATCTCTCAGAAACTCAGGGCTGCATATTTAAGAGGAAAATTGAGCCTTCAACATGGAAGCGTTCCTCCAGCATTACCATAAACTAATTTATTTGGTGAATATCTTCTAAAGGAAGAGGAACTGGAAGCTTGACAGCCCCTTGTAGGTACAAAGTCTGTAATTCCAGACAGAAGATCAGACTGGCCATGCTGGGAGAGAAGCCCATTGTGGATGCAGGTACAGCAGGCTCCTTGGAGCAGGAAGTTTCTTTGCATGAATATCAGGTTAAAACAGAGAGACATGAAAAGATCTGTGTGGTTTCTTGCTACCCCTACTGTGAGCTGCAGTCTGTGTGTTCTGAAATAACAGCCCAAGGAACATATGTCCTGTCTGCAGGGCTGAAAGGAGGAAGAACTTGTTGGGAATACCAGAGACAGAGCTGGGCTGCCCTCAAGAAACTAAGAAATCCCACCACTTCCCTGTGGGATAGGTCCTGTTGCATTTGAGCCCAAGGCAGAATGTCTGTGCTCATCTCAGAACCTCTGGGGCTTGACAAATCAAAAGCTGCCAATAGTTCTTTCCTTTGAGCCCAAACTGTGATTAGGCGAGTCCGAAGACATTTGGTATTATAGTTTCCCTGAAAACTGATTATTTTCTTACACAGTAGATGAACACAGTCATCAGGATCTTCTCTTAAGCGCCACACATGAAAAACTCTTCCCACTGCTTTCAAAGACAGCATCTGCAGTGTTTCAAAGTGTCTAAGCTGGAGCCACGAGAGCTGCTGTTTCCAGAGGTCTGAGCACGAGGCACTGAGGTGCTCGTGGCTACAGAGGGAAAGAACTTCTGCTCTGGCAGTTCTGTACACACAATGCAAATTCCTGAGCAGCAGAAAGGCACAAAGAAGACCCTTCAGCATCTGGACAATCCTGGAGAACAGGGAGGGAGAAACAGCCCCACAGTCCATGTCAGAGCCCAGCCAGGTGGGCCCTGCAGGCCAACACTGGAACTTTTCTGATGTGTTCCTGCATCCCGTGGTCCCACACAGATGAATTCTCCCAAAAGGAGAATAATATGTCTTTTAATGTAGATCTCTGGGCACAAAAATGCTCCAAAAGAAGGGAAAGCCTCTCCTCTGACTGTTTTATTCATTTGTATTCCTGTGGACAGACCAACAAGGCTTCAACCCTCAGTTCTGTACAAGCACGCATAATACCAGGCCCCTCTTTCTAATGGTTTTTCTCATTTTGTTCAGGTTTTACTTTCTGACTGCATTTAATTTAAAGAGCAGTTTGGATTTCATACAGTGGAAGAGTTTGGTTCCCCATTTTCTTAAGCTCCTAAAATTCATAATTTCCCGTAGAACAGTCACTTAAGAAATGACTATTGCCATTTGTCACTAAAACTTGCAGAAGTGGAGCAAAAGAATTTAAGATTATCTCAGCTTTCAAATTGGTTTGTTCATGGGAAGACTCTTTAAATTACTTAATCTTCAAACTGTTAGTGATAAAACAAATGTGCTCTTATCTAATCTGCAACAAATCTTTCCCAAACTGTTACTCTGCCAAGCGAGGAACATGATACCCTTTAAAAATTTATAACAACTGCAGCTAATAAAACCAAGGTTTGGAACCACCTCAGTTTATCTTTTCTGGAACAATATGAAGATGTCAGGGAGCTCTTCACCACATTCAGAAGAAAAGTGCAGCAGCACAAACTAGAGGATTTTCTTCTTGTTTATGCAGTACTACTCTAATCCACTGGAGATTCTGGTTTTTTGAATATTATTGTGATCTTAATTTACAGACCAAGATATAGTCTCAGGAACATCCAGAAAAGCTCCTGAGATAATACTGTAGGTCACAAATAATAATTAGTTGAGTAGATGCCTTTGTGCTAAGTTTCACTGCCTTCTAATAGAGCTCTGGTCACCATCTGAGCCACACTCAAATTGTGTGGCTTCTCTTAGCTGGGAAAGTCAAGCACTGATATATTTGGAAAAAAAGCTTTGATTAACTCAGTGTTTGCTTTGATGCATCTTTTTGTTGCTACTCCTGTTCCACCTGTTAATAGCAAAATATTTTTCTCTCTTGGTCCACAGAAGCTCTCACAGCCCTGCTACTGAGGGGCTGCATTTGATTTCTCCCATTCTGCAAACAAACCTCTTCTTTTAAGCCAATTTCCTTTTTCTGTTAGTCGAGACCCCTCATTAAGTCCACGCTGTGTTATTCTCCCAAGAAGTACAGCTCATTATCAGCTCCCAATCTACACATCCACACTACAAATATTTTATGCATGCAAATGGACAAGCATTCCTGATTCTCTCTAAGTACTGCCCCCATGGACTAGGAGAGATACACTGCAGAAAGCCTTAGGTTTGAATCCTGTCTGCACTTTCCTCTAGAACCCGTCCCTTGACTAATTAAATGACAGCCAGATCCATCCAAGAACTCTAAAGCTGAATGTAAGTTATACATTAACTACTAATCCTTTGATTTGGCTCCCTGTTTAGAATTAGAGATCCATCCTGCAAGCTCAGGAAACTCATAAATAAAGAAATCCATCAGGCTTTGCTGACACGTTGAGTAAACACCTGCATCTGAAGTGTCGTGTTCCATCAGAAGGAAATAAAAGTAATTGGTAACCAATTTGTTTCTGCTTTCTTTCATCTGCTTGTTCTTATCTACAGACCTTTTCATAGCTTCATTCCCTGACAGCCTCCTAAAACTGGATAGGAAATAAATAAAACATTTAAAAATAAGATAGTAGGTAAGCTACTAAAGCACTGCTAGTTTAATATGATTCCCCAGTGATTATTTTTCAGTTTTCTTGTACCTGTATTTAAGCATCTTTTATATTAACCAAGAGGCTGCTTTAAGTATCGCATTAGGCTGGATCTGACATCACAGCAACAAAGGCAAACCAGCTACAAAAAAATCTATGAATAAGGAAGGGTTTAAACAAAACCTATAAATAAGTGAAATCCATCTCTGCTCCTTAAAGGGAAGGTAATAACTCCAAGAGACAGAGGGCAAGGAAAGAGACTGGAACCAAACTTTGTCCAGCAGGTAATAAATATAACAGACATCCAGTGCTCTGAATGAATCTGGAATAGAGCTTTGCAGAGGGAAGAGCTGCTTTCTCACTTAACAGCAGCTACTACAAATTGCTTTAGCAGAACACAGATCATACAGCAGTCTTTAAAACTGTATTTTCAGAAGGCTCAGAGATGTAAAGAGTTGTGGGCTGCATTCCCTCTGCAAAGCTCCAGGAGTGCACGAGCCTGAGCAACACCGAGACCGGTGGCACTGCCAGGGCTGCCACCTCCCCAGGACACTCCCACAGGTAAAAGCTTGACTTTACACAATCATCTGTGGGCCTGATATTTCTGGATCTGAGAGATTTTAGCCTGCTAGCCTGCTAACTTTCTCCCAAAGGAGAAATTCTTAAGAAAGCTTCTTGTCAAAACAAATCCTGGCGAACAACTCTCCTTTCTCAAAACAATCTTTCTCCAAGTAGTGTTTTGCTTTTCTAGTTCTCAAAACATTTTAGCTGTTTCTCTAGTTTAACCAATGGGATTAGAGAGGTGTCCTTCCTATTCACCAATCATGTTAAGTCTGTATCAGAACACCTTATTAAAAAGTACTAAGAATTAGACAACAAAGTTTTTTTTTCTATGCTCTTTGCCTTCTGAAATATTTAGAGTCTCTCATCTTTTTTCGTGTCCTACAATGACAATCATCTCTGGCTGAAAACATCTCAGTGTCCCTGGTCTACACCACCTCTTTTAGTGTAAAAGTCCTAAAGCACTCCACACTGTGCTGACGTGCAGAATTTCATCAGACACGCCAGGAACCACCACTTCCAAATTCCAACCTCGTCCCTACAGCAACACTCAGAGAGGAGGTGGTGGTGGAAACAGGCAGGGAATGGGCAGCAGTGTCCCCTTTGAAAGTAGTCATTCCCAAGGTTCCCCAGGAGCTGGAGGTCCAGCAAACAGAGCTGCTTTAATGGCATTTCCTTCCCTGCCCTGTTTCCTCAGCAATGCTCTGTGCCTGCAGAACGTCCTTGGCCCCGCCTGGCACACGAGGCTCAGGAGTGTTCCTAAAAGCCTTCTTTCAAAAACACAGGCACTTGACTTATGAAAACTGCACGTAAGCAAGCCAGGAGTTAATCAGGATTTAATGCACCTAAAAGCCAAGATAGGGAAGCTGCCCATTAAGGATTTTACCACTGTATTTCTCAAAATTCCCATTAAATGTATAGTTTCACAGAGGATTTACAATCACAGCAGTGCTTAAAAAAATCTATTTGATGAATTTATATTAGCGGGGAAGAACGGCTGAATTAATTTAGGAGATAACCCTCCTTCACCCCCTTTGTTCTGTTCTCTGAAGAAAGGGTCAAATGTAAGGTCAATGAAATATTAAGATATCAATTTTATTTCCTATTATACCTCAGCCCACAGCCTTTTTTCACTAAAAAAACACACTGCCTTGAGAATTACCCAATATAGAAAGGAAAGCTTTCGCTCTTGCTGGTTCCTCTGTGCTCTCTCTGAGTTTGGCTTCACAGAAGTACATCCCCACATCAGCAGAGGTCGGGTTGGTGATGGTGAGGCGTCTCCCAAAGCTGCTGATGCCACTGGTGATCTTCATTCCATTTCTCTTCCAGGTCACGCTCAGCCTCTCAAGAGGTCTGCCAAAAAAATAATACAAGAATAAAATCATAAAACATATATATTACAGAATAATCTCTGTGTGCATAGATATATATTTATACACATGAGAAATATAATATTACCGATTATAAAACTTCTTTAAGTCTTCCTCTATCCCCAAAGCACCCTGTTAGAAAGTAAATGCATGTATAACTTCTACACATCAAGGACTACAGGCTACTCAAGTGGCATTATGCAAGTACAGCTAATTGATACAGCAATAGAACTTAAGTGCTAATAATTTGATTTCTCCAAGCAAAAGCAGTAAATACTGCTATGGGAATCAGCTGCATGGGAAGTGCTTTCATTACAACTCAATTACCAAAACAATATTAATCATATCAAGAACATCTCTGCCCTCAGAGGGGAAAGTAAATCAGTTGGTCTTATCACCCAAGGACTTCAACTATTCACTTCCACTGAAATTCAAAGCTATTCATGGCCAACTAGATGGAAACATAGGAGGAATGCTGTGAATTCTGCATTACAGTGCATTATGAACAGTTGGGCAATAATCACTGCAAAATGAGACTGCCTGAAAAAATGACTTCATAGGAGATCCTCACTAAATTTACTTACTAGGAAGCATCAAGTGTCCAACAGTATCAGCTCTGCTGTTGATAGGCAACAGCTGAAATATTATTAACCCTTACCAGATTTTTTCCCTTAAGATAATGTCTGCTGCTTGAACAGCACTTCTTTTCCTTCCCATGTGAGGACCAGGTGGGAAAGCACCCCTGCCCTGTACCCACATTTGGCCAGAAAATCCAATAGTTTTAATTCAATAACGCTGGACAAACAAGATCCCTCATAAGGCAGCTCTGAAGAGCGAGCGTCCCGCTTCAATCTCCAAATTAGTAACAATTAAAAAAAAAAAGAAAAAAACATCCTCTGTCCTTCTCTAGAAAGCCCACAGCCCCAGTGAGAGGTGTGGAGGTGTTCCCATACCTGGCGTTGGCCACGCACTCCAGGGTGGCCTCGCTGCTCCCCGCCACCACGCTGCTGTTGCGCGGGCGGATGACCACGGCGGGGGCCGCGCTGTCCGGGGGGCTGCTGGCACCTGCGGGGACACAGACACACCTGGTGAGGGCCCAGCGACACCAGGGCTGTGCCAGGGCGGTGCCACCTTCCAGGCACCGCTGCAAACGTCACCCTTCAGCCTCAGCACAGGTTAGCATCTCCAGCGGGGCCGTTCCCCGCATTATTCCAGCAAACCCTCCGCTAAAACCCCACAGCTCCCAGAACTGGCCCCTGCCCTCCATCCGGGAATACTCTCAAAGACAGAGCAAACAAATTAAGCATCCTAAAGGTTTTTCAATTGTTGAGCACTTTTGTTTTTATCAAACACTTGCTGACTTATATTTTTAAGACCTTTTCATGTTTTGTTTAATCTTACCCCTTCCACACCATTTCAAAAGAGTCTGCCAATACTCATGTTAGTTCTTTAAAAAGATTTTACACACTGGGGAACAAATATAAAATTAACAAAGCAGCATATCACAGCAACTTCAATCCCCTTTTCTTATCAGGAAAGTAAATAACCCAAATCTGTTACTCTTTTGTGAGGCTTCATACTGTAAATAATTTAGCTTATGCAACAGTCAGCAGACACTTAAAAAATGGTAAAAAGGCAGCTTGTAAATTTTCTCTGTATGTATTTAGTAAGTGAATTAAAATACCCATGTATTCATAGGTACTTTGCTTCAAGCAACTCATTTGGGAAAGAAAAATTAGCTATTTTTTAGCTTGAATAACAGAGTAATAAAATTTTCAAAGATATGGAAACCAATAAACAAATTACAGGGAAAAGTAATGAAAGTAAAACTAAACTGATGGAAAAGCGAGCCAGTTCATCAAATGTTTTCTGCACAGAAGGCAAGTGCATGCCCATTAAACACCATGGGAAATTGGGGAATGCAAGGTATGGACCCTAAAATTTAAGGTAATTCCCTAAAGAATAGAAAATGGTCAGAAGATTCTTTGCTTAGATCCTACCCAGCATGCCAAAAGCCATTTGACATTGGATTTCACTTGGTGGATGGACAAAGGCTTTGGTCATGGGGCTCAGAAAGCTCACCAGGTTAGCAGGTTTCTCTACGACAAATCTTTTACCTTTGGATGTTTTTCTAATTGACAGCACTTAGTGTAGTACAGGGGATGGAAGTGTGGAGCACCGTTTTCAAATTTAAAGAATATCATCCACACTTCTGAATAAATTCAACCATTCAAGAACAGTACTTAGAGTATAAGCAGATATTTATTTCTTCCCCTAAATATGCTCTGTCAGCCCGACACAGCACCTCTATGAAACACACACAGGATCTCAAAACACAAGCTGTTAGTGGGTTTTACAAATCCTCGTCAACATTCCTGGAAATACGATGCCATCAGGTAAGAAATCTAAGATTTCCATGCTGGTCATAAAGGTATTCATGGCAGAAATTTTCCAGACAGTAATTAAATAAAACCAAACAAACAGAACCCCAGAAAACAAGAGCTGATCAGATTAGAAGCTTGTTACTGATGAGAAGAAATAACCTCAGCATCCCTGCTCCCCACCACTTCTGCCCAAGATGAAGGTTTACAACACTGAATGCTAAAAGATCAACAAACAGCTGACTAATTTGGCAGTAATCATTTCTTATCTCCATCTGGAAGAGAGGAAAACCACTTGTTTGACTTATCAGCTCCCCATGAAAACCAGACAAAGAGGAGAAGTCGGCTGTGTTGTCACTGCCATCACCCCACATGAGTGGCCCTGCGTGCGCCCAGCAGATAAGAAAGGAAATAAAAGTGCACATTGCCCGTCCTGCAACCAGGAAAAGGCAGAGATTTCTTAGTGACTGTAACAAAAACCTAACAAAGCACGTGTTTATTGTTATTTTGTACCATCCCTGAAACAAACTTATTAAAAGCAGGCCCCTGCTAAAGGTTGTGAGTGAACGGATACCGATGTGAGACAGAGGGCTCACCAAAACGGTCACAACTTGGATTCCCAGGAATACATCTACAAAGGTCAGCTATAGACATAACAAGCATATACAGAAAACAACAACATTCCCAAGTATCACCTCATTAATATGGAGGCAGCACGAATATTCCTATTTTATATTCAAAGACAGCTCAAGTTTTCCTTTGCAGCACTAAGAAACCACTTCCCACAACTCACTCCGGCCCCAGTCTTGCCAAATCCAACTCCACAGGGCCGTTCCCAGGGCTCCCTTTGCAGAGGGCAGTTTGCAGCTTTGTTTTATGGCTAATTGAAACACCAAAGGAGGATCTCAGTTTTACTTCAGAGTACAAATCTCAACAGGGCTGTAACTTGGGATCTGTGCCTTTCAGACCTTCGCCCTCTCGTAAGAAATCCACAGGCTGGGGTAGCAGAGCAGCAAAGATCCTAATGGAGATAAGCAACTTTGGGGTTTTGTTTGGATGATGGGATGTGGCAGATCAGCTTTCCATCAGGCTGGGCAAGGCAGGGAGTTGTTGCAAACGATCAGATAATGAGCAACTACCCAGACTTCTCAAGTTTCTCATCCTGCCTGTCAATAAAGCCACTCCATCCTTCTCCTGCCTCCACACGCACTGCACAGATGTGATTTTACTTGACTGATGCTACACAAAAATCCAATGCAGAATGTCATTGTTAGTAAACAGAAATTTTCCTTTCAAATCCTTTGTCAAAAACAATTGAATTTTTCTCCTTTTCACTGTTCCTTTTTTAACTTCATCGGACTTTTTGTTGCCTGAGCTTTCTAGCACTTTGCTGTTTCTGACTTTTCATCACCTCTTCCTTTTCCTCCTCCCCTCCCTCAGCCTCTCTGCATTCATCTTTGACCATTTCCCGGCCCTTTTCCATCCCATGGTCCCCTAAAGATGTTTTCCATCATTTAAGAACTGCTCAGTTTCTGATGTATCCTTTAATTTAATGATTGAACTTCAGCTTCTCTGAAGGAAATATTAAATACACTGAAATGGGGAAGTAATACAAATGCACATGGGAACAGAGCTCCAGTGAGATGAATCCACTAATAGGGAACCACCATTCCCAGCTATATTCTACCTTTTTGGAAAGAAAAGGCCTCCTTTCCTTTCCATCTGTTTTCTGAGCCCTCCTTTCAGCTAAGAAAGTAAAGCAATGTTAGGGAAAAACACTGACCCCAGAACTGCAGCCAGGGGATGCCTCACTATCAGACATAATCAGTCTGGGGGGAACCTGTGGGAAGCTGCAGAGACAAGGCTGAGTGACACTAAAAAACACTTCAGGGATGTGCTCTTAATCTGATTTTAGCCCTTAATAGATGACTGGACAGAAGGACTGCCACAGGCAAGAGTCCTCATCCAACAGGGACTGTTCTCCAAATGAGAGCTCACACTGCTTTATTTTCCTTTCTATCCTTTTTAGCCACTGCACTCCCAGCATTTCCAATCTCCCCTTTGCTTCTAAACTTTCTCATTTATCACTGTCTGAGCCATTACCAGGACCTACAAGGGCCCAGGTCCTGCAGGGCCTCCAGGACTGACCCCAAACAGTTTTTGAAGCAGGACTGTGGGAACACCAAAGACTTGGACTCGGGACAAGAGAGTTTGTCCTCCAATCCTCCAGTGGTTGCCATCCCCAGCTGCTCATGAAACAGTTGAACTGCTGCCATTTGCAACCCAAGATATTATGGTAAATTGGCATTGATATTATGTTTTCCTTATTAAACTTTTGGGGTTTTTTTTGTTTTGTTTTGTTGTTTTTTTTTTTAAGACACAGAAAAAGAGAAAAAAAAAGAGATAAAAGAAAATGGGAAGGGATGACCTGGGGTTTTTCTGTCCTTTTGAACCTAAACTCCTCTCCAGATTGTGGAATTCAGGAATCTGGCAATCCCCCACAAAGCAGAGATAAATAGAGAGACGAGAGAAGAAGAAAGAGTGAACAACTTTTACACGGTCTATTTGTTTTTATCACCTGTGGCTGTGAATGGCTGCACATCACTGAGCCTGCTGAACTTCCCCCTCCCTCCCCCTGCCTGGTCAGGAATGAAACTCATCCAAGGCCTCTCTAACACTGATTTTTTTTTTTTTTTTAGTACTGATTAGCTGTAGAATTTTAATCTGTTATTTAAATACAATAATTATGTACACTGCCCTATCATCTCTAGAAAGACAGTATTTTTATCTCTGTACATATATTGACATGTAAGGTACAGGGAATTTTAAATATTGTAATTTACAGTTTATAAAGATCACAGACTTTACCAAAGCCACTTCAGGTGCTTAATTTTCCCAACAGAACTGAAATCTCACCCAGGCTGGATGGCTGAAGACACAATAGGTTCTTTCCCCTTCAGAAATGCATAAACATGAAATTCTTCCCCAGATTTTACATTATGACATGCAAAGTTTATCTATGTCTGTATTTGCAGTGCAGAATACTAAGTGTATTTCTTCAATGGGTGCTCAAATTCATGTGACAGAGATATGAGGTAAGCCAGCCTCAGCAGAAACTGAGAGAAACTGTTTATCTCCTGAAGAGAAGGAACAGTTTGAGTTCAGACTTGTGCACAACGATAAGGTTTATTTGTGAGCCTTGCTTATAGGTCCCAACCCTCTGAAGAAGCTTAATCCAAACAAGGTGACCATGAGCAGGAGGAGGGGAAGGATTGTCCAAATCATCAAGAGCCTGGAATGTGAGCTTGGCTGCACCCCATCCCTACCCTTACTGTGAATTACTGCAATTGCTGCTCCACGTCCACCTTGCAGTGAAGAAGGGATCCCACAGGAATTGGTACCCAAAAATAAATTTACTTATGCCTATTATGAAATTTGTCTATGTGAGAAAAACGCTTCACAGAAGAGATCACCAGTTCCCTACCCTCAAGCTAATAGAGAAATTGAGTACTTAAATAGAACTTTGAAAGCATTTACAAGTTATCCTGGGAGAAAAATATTAGAAAATTTTCACCCTAAACTTCCCACAGACTCCCATGTTTGCACAGGGTGCAGAAATGCCTTGGCAATTACTATGCAGGATACATGCAAAGCTTCATTTTATCAAATTATAGACACCTCTATTAGAAAAGAGCAGGATAGGAGATCAGAGTCCAACACAAATAGCAAAAATATGACATATAGTACAACAATATAGCATCAGGAACGTGCAATCTCTGCCTGGGACACAGAATATGAGAAAAGAGGAGAAATGACAATCACAGGGTGTCTCAAGATTGCTCAAGGGGGAGAGGAAAAAAACCCAACCTTCCAAATACAAACTGCCTAATGGAACACGCTCCCTGTTGCCAGGTACAGCCTGCAGATGGTTTGAATTATGAACCCAGAGTGGATTAATGCCCCTTTCCCTCTCCAGTACAAGACACACAACAGGAATTGGATCCTGATCAATAATAGATTCATTTCCCTTCCCCTTCAGAGCAAAAGATGCACAACAGGAATTGGAGCCTGATCAACAGAAAAGCAAATGCTGACAACCACCTGCAGGCACCAGAGAGAAACATCATGTGATTAGTGAAAAGCAAGTGTGCTCTCAATCATAAACCTCTGTCCCAAACCATGCCCAGTGGTTCCCTGCTTATTAGAGTGATTATTAAGAGTTGATACAATAAAAGAGAATTAAGATAATCAAAGTTACTGTTTCAGTTTCCCACCTTGACTCTAGCAAGGACTATTTATTTTCTAGAAAAGGGAAACACGATGCTGCTGTCACTGCACAGGGTCTCTGCTCAGATTTCTAGAGAAAAAGAAAAATAACAAAGACTTTCCCATGAGGCTTCTTGATCACATTTGTTTAGTTTGATGAAGAACACAAAAACTCCAGATGGGTTGTTTTTGAGCCAATGTTACATAGTTATAAAATAATTTGCAAACTAACGGTGAAGAGTTGGTGTAGCAAGAATTATGACTTTTCAGTACCCAAGAATGTCTTCAGACTCCTCAAAAATGTAAGTATTAACATAATTCATTTAACTTTTGAGAACCCAGACTGCAGACCTAAAAAAGTAAATAAGGAGCAACATAAAATCTTAATTTTGTGCATCAAATTCACAGGGAAGAAACAGCCTAGTTGTTTGAATTAATCACAGTAAATGAATTCTTATATATCCAGCCCTCGTCCTCAACCAGACATCACAACATATGAATAAAACACCAGATATGAAAAAGATTTACAAAACACAAGCAAAACAAGTGAATGATCTAGGTCGGTTGCATTTATTGACTCATTACACCCTTGTCACTGTGACTAAGCTTTGTCCACATCAGAACAAACACAGGATGCTTTTCCATTGCAAGGAAAATTTTTAAAAAAAGAAAATTAAAAGAAAAAAGAAAAAGAAAAAAAGAAAGGTGAATAAAATTACAAAACTCAGAACAATACAGAGCAAGTAGATCCCAAGTTAAATATCCAGAGTTTGAGGAGCGATATTTAAGGGTAAGGGAACAATTAGAAAAGATTTCATCAGCACCTGCTGAGGAACCTCACAATAAATTCATTTTGCCTGAATTCCCCTCCCTCCTTTTCCATCCACCCCTCCTGGCCTGTGGGATTGTCTGAATATGCCATAATGACACTCCTGATGCATTTACCTTCGAAAAACAAAGTTACCCACAGCAATTAACCCACCCAAGTGGGGATTTCGCCGGTCCAGATCCTTTTTTGGTTAGAAAGCTTCCAAAACTTTTCTGTTCAACCTGCTACAGACACTCCTAATTTCCAGCTTAAATGGCCAATGCACCCCGTTAGTTCTTCTGCCAGAGCTGTCCTTTGCAGTTTGAAGAGCTGCCCTCTTCCTCTGAGATGTTTACATCCTAAAGCATTCACAGAAAACAATCCTTTTCTTTCACAGTCCTTATTTTACTAAGTGAAACAAGCAAAACTTCTCTTGCTTGGAAGGATTCACTGAAAATCAAACAAACAAAAGACCAGGAGCAAGGGTAGAAATCCAAGCCAGCATCACTCTATAATGTTTACTCACTCCAAATGTTTAAACAAATAACAGTTTTAAACAGCTTTGTCCTCCCTCTTTGTGAGGACTTTCACACAGACTGCAAGTGCTGTTAGTTTTAGTCTTAGGGAAAGATTGATAGAGAACTCAGCTCTAGCCACGAGACGATTTATACCCCTTTGTGTGTAGATAGTCCAGTAAAGAGGAGATTTATATATTTTATTGGATAAAACTGAGTCTAAAACACAGATTGAAAAGGTCTAAAACCTTAGAGAGACTTCTTAGGGTCTACTCCTGGGCTACAGTGAGAGGCTGGGACCTAAAGAGAGTTGATTTAAAGATGGAAAATGTATTTCTGTAACCAACAAAGTGCCCCAGGAGAGGCAGCAAGGCCAGGATGGACCATGGTGACACAACCTCTCCAGCCTGTGTTTCACCAGGCCTGCTCTGAAGACAGGCACAGGGATGGGAGATGTCGATTTTTTTCTGATTTTCCTCTTTTTCTACAGAACATTAAGTGCAGGTGACCCAGTAACTGCCATTTGGGGGGTGAATTCCTCTTTTTTCTACTTCTGAGGCCTACAGGCCCACTTTGTATTACAGGACTACCTCAGAAATAGATGTCTAGCATTGTCCCATGTCGTTTTAAGGAAATTAAACCACTGCTTAGTTACACAGCTCCCTGTGAATCAGCAGCTAAATTCAAAAGCAGACCAAATTTCTGCTCAAACACTCTGAAATTCCATTCTCACAACTCCTCGTGCAGAAAGAGCAATTTGGAAGTTCAGTCTCTGTCACTGACCTGACCTTCCCCCATGCACAGTCAGGGGCTCCTTTCTCCCTGGAAACTTATCATCCAGCACATCATTAGAGCTTTTAACATGAAAAAATATATAGCCTCAAGCTATTCCAGCTAAAGAACACTCAGGTGGCTTTTCAATTCACCAGCTAGCTTTAATACCAGCTAAATAAGTGGATAGAGTGTGTAATCTTATTCAACAGCAGTTAAAAGGGGGAAAAATATCCATGGTCTGGCAGTGGAATCTATTAGCCTCAGAGTCATCTTCAAAGGGATGCAGGAGGCAAAAAGGCAGAGCAGCTGCACTGCAGCCAGGGCCCACAGCCTTTGGCTTCCCCTGGAGTCACAGAATCCCAGAATGGTTTGGGTAGGGAGAGACTTTAAAGCCCATCCAGTCCCACCCCTGCCATGGCCAGGGACACCTTCCACATTCCCAGGTTGCTCCAAGCCCTGTCCAACCTGGCCTTGGACACTTCCATGGATCCAGGGTCAGCCACAGCTTCTCTGGGCACCCTGTGCCAGGGGCTCCCCATCCTCACAGGGAAGAATTTCTCCCCAATATCCAATCCATCCCTGCCCTCTGGCAGTTCAGAGCCATTCCCATGTGTCCTGGCGCTCCAGGCCCTTGTGCAAAGTCCCTTCTCAGCTCTCCTGGAACCTTTTCAGGCACTGGAAGATGCTCCAATGTCTCCCCAGAGTCTTCTCTTCTCCAGGCTGAACAACCTCAAATCTCTCCCAAAACACAGCTATGTTTAAAAAGACTTAAAAATAACTCATTAGTGGGAATTACTTTTAAGAGGCTGTATATTTTTACGATGTACTTCAGTGCATTGCAGGAGAAGCATCCTTTTAACCATAAACAGACCCTCATTTGGCAGGAGGTTTGAGGGGCCTGGCAGTGCTTGCAGGGGTTTCTGCAGCACAAAGCAAGACTCACTTTCTTCTAAGGACAAACCCCAAATTTTAATGCCTTGCAGCCCTGGTGCTTCACACACCTGGATATTTACCATTTGCTTTCTTAATAATGGGAAATTTAAGTTAATAAACCACACGTCAGTAGCTGGGTGTTCAATAAACCAAACCTGTCACTTAATAATTGTGTCCAGAAATGCAAACTCAGTGGTGAGATGAGCTGAGAGGAGAAATGAAGGAGGAGAGCTGAGCAGGGGACATGGCTGTGTCACAGGGATCAGAGAGCTGCTGCCATTTCAGGGGCTGCAATTGTCACCAGCAGATCCTGGTTTAATGTCAAGCAGCAGCAAAGAGAGAGAACTGGGAGATAATAAAATGCTGCCTTGTATTTACAAATATGTCTTTGCATATGGCTTTATGTTAGGTTTTATTTATAAATGCATTTCTTAACTCCTTCCTTTGGCACAAATAAAATCACACAACTGACAGTCTACTCTTGCTTTTTCTTACTTGTAAGAAGTTTAGACTCTTCCTCTTACTTAGAAATGAAAGGGTGGTAACAACTAAAAAAGAGAATCTCATCTATCCTTCACTGAACTTAAATAAAGAAAAGCATTTGCAGTGACTTGGGGGAAATTCTTTAAGAAACACCTTCAACAATTTATTTTATGACAACAATAATGGAAGCACTATTTTCAGAGGGATGAATTAAGATTAAATACGCTCTGTAGAGCATAAAGCAGATATGTACAATTGATCACACGTGACTTCCCAAGATCTATTTCTCTGTAGCAGTTTTTAAATGAACCTGATATTGTGGGGCATTACATGGGAACCAGAGAACTGAATACACAGACTGATCACAGAATCCCAGGATGGTTTGGGTTGGAAGGGACCTCAAAGCTCATCCAGTTCAGGGCCACCTTCCCCTATCCCAGGTTGCTCCAAGCCCTGTCCAACCTGGCCTTGGACACTTCCAGGGATGGGGCAGCCACAGCTTCTCTGGGCACCCTGTGCCAGGGCCTCCCCACCCTCACAGGGAAGGATTTCTTCCTAACTTCCAATAGAATCTAAATCTTTCCTCTTCTAGTTTAAAAGAGTTCCAAACTTTATCTGCCCTTCACAGTGAAGGGAAGGGCTTTTGTGCCACAGATATTTGGGGCATGTGTCCAGGCCACCACCTGGGCTCCACTCCCATATTCCTAAAAAACACTCAGCCAAAGCCATGCAAGTCCATTTCTGCAGGTGGTGGATAAGCAAAGTGTGGGTCAAAGCTTTCTCCAGGAAATCTACTCTAAGAACTGAGATTAAAACTTGCCACATATAAACATAATTTGAACTTTAAAAGAAATAAAAAACCCCTACCAAATTTAACGGCCTGTCCTCAGAGCCCAGATACCACAGACTGGGCACAGCCCATGAAGGCTTAAAGGAGAGCAATTCCACAGAGGATAACACTGAAATAATCAGGCATTCTTGGTTTCCTTTGTTGAACTTAACTCTTCAAACTCAGATGTACTCACTGAGCAATATTTTAAGCTCAGGGTCAACTCTTGCTGCATTCTATTTTTCTATATTTATACACACACACATCTGAGAAACATGTTTTGGGATCCAGATTGCTACCTTGCTCCCAAAGGTCTGCTACTCCCAAGTCTTTACATGAAGAGAACAGATCAGAAAAACAAGAAGATACCCCACAGCCTTCTTCCAGCAGCAAACTCAACCAAACATATGGAATGACTTGTCAAAATAATATTTTGAGAAATAGGTTATCAGGGGCCTCAGGTCCACTCCATATGGTCTAAAGTTCTCCATCCCCCTGACCAGATCATACTTCTCCACTGTCTTCTATAAAGGGAGACAATCCTTAATAAAAGTAGAGTTGTTCAGGTCACAGACATTCAGAACCAAATAAAATTTCATTTATAATATTTAGAGTAGTGTAAAATAAATTAAAAAAAAAACCCAGGACAAAGCCATGCACACAGCAGAGCTCAGAATCCAAAGAAATATTTTTCTAACAAAAGAAAGAATTTTGTTTCCCCTTTCTAGCGCAGATTTTTTTTCTGAATAAAGTGCAGCTTCCCCTTTGCAGTCTTTGTGATTATCAATCTTTGGTTATTTTATAATATAAGGTTGCCTCAGACCTCAGCAGGGAGAAAAATACACATTGCTGCATTTCCTCTGTCATAAGAACAAAACAACTCTGAAAGCAAAGAATGTTCCAAAAGAGCAAACAATAACCCAGCTAAAGAAAGTCTACAAACTTATCCATTCAAAAATAATTCCACAGATGGATAAGCATTTAATTTTCTGAAGTAAGAATAAACCAGCCTCTCTCTTTTCTGGGATGTGGAATGGGGTTTTGGACCTGCCTATTTATACCCTGTACATAAATGCTGCTCAGAGAATGCTGCAAGTCCTGTAAAAAAGAAATTGAAAGGAAAGTTATTACTCCAGGCTCTTTGTTGGTGTTTCTGCAGTTTGGGTAGTGCCAGCATTGTTCAAAACAAACTGTTGGCTGCACCTTGCTTGGCCTGTACAAATGCTCTTTGCATTAATGTACTTAGGATCTCCTCTCTGCTGTGCCCTGCCAAGAGAAGAGTTGAAGAGTGTGATGTCTTCTCAATCTTGCACTGTCTGCTTGCCCTCTCAGTCGAGGGCTGGTCACAGTTTTTGGCTGTGTGGATGGTAAACAGCCTCCCCTGAGTATGACAGGGACTCACTGCTGTGATAAAAACCACAAGCTTATTTCCACAGGGTGCTCTTGACTCCCAGCTCATCCAAAACTTTGCATTTCATGCTGCTTCTTACTGGAAATTTTCACCGTTATAGTATGACGCTCGGATGTCACAACAGAATTACAGTTAACAGGGAAAATTAGGGGGAGTAAATGAAAGATAAAGTGGCACGTCAGAAAATGCACCATCATCTGAGACATGAATTTCTATATTGCTGAGGTACAAGTAACATCTATTTCATTTTGTTTTAAAAAGAAATCAATTCACCCCTAGGTTTAGAAGCACTCTGTCACTTCCCAAAATGTCCTTGGGTTGTCAGTTTGAAATAAATTGGCAACGAGTCATTAGGCAGAACACAACCGCATTGTTTCGACTTAATTAACCCATTTTATTCAGATTTGCCCCCAAAATAACCCTTAACAACATGATTCTGCTCTCCAGATGGTGATGGGCTGTGTCAGAGCAGAACTATCAGCTGTCAAAGCAGCTAAACCAGAACCCAAACATTGCAGGGTCCACTAGAAACCCAAATCCTGCCGCTCGCTTTCTCTCCCGCACACCCATCCCCTGAAAGTGCTTACACAGAACGAGGAAGGACGAATCACTTAAACACACACCTAAAATGCATCTAGAGCAGACTAAAATTACTCCAAGCAGGTAAAACGAAGCTGGCAGGAAGGCAGGCTGGCAGAGCTGGCTGCAGCCAGCTCTGGATCCTGGACGCTGATGGGGATGCTCAAACACCGACAGCACCAACCTGGTGTTCCCTCCAGGTTTTTGGCTCTGGGATTAGTCCTGAAAACTCAGTGCATCCACCCTCACCTTCAGGGGGAGGAAATACTGAATGAATAAAGCATGTGTAGTGTCAAAAGCTGGTGCTGGCCTCTCTGCAGGCTACTGCCAGCACCCTACGGAGGGTCACGAACTGCTCCATCTCCCTCCCCTCCTTCCTTTCAAAAAATGTTATTATAGATAAGAGATTAATGTGTGCCAGACCATTTGGCTATTCAGGAGCAAAAGAATTTTGCAGCATGGACTGAATTTAAGACAATAAAATGTGCTACCTACTGAACCACAAAATCTCTGAGAGGACTCAGAAATAGCAGCAGCTTTTTGAAATAAACCGTAATCTCTCTGTCCTGTTCCCAAAGCCTGCAACTTCACACAAAAAACCCCCTGAAAAACACAAAGCCTGGTGATATATAAAAATAAAAGTACAGATGAAGCATTTTTGACATTTCTCTATCACTCTTAAAAATAGTAATAATCTTGAGCTATTGAAGTTGCTGAAAGAAAATAAAAATCAATGTGTTTTCACTTAGCACTTCTGAAAAAGAAAAGGATCACTTGGTATTTCAGCAAAATGCTTTAATGCCACTCTGTAACAGAGCCCACTGTAAGGTGCAAATAAAGCTCTTCTCACTCAAGCATCTCAGAATGAGGGACTGGGAAGGGAACTGGGACAAGGGTGCAGTTCCCAGTGTGAGGAGGGCAGAGCAGTCGTGGCCCCAGGGTTCATAACCTGGCTGTTCTGGGCTCTGGGAACAGCTGCCCCATGTCCCATGCACAAGGCAGAGACTTCAGACACATCTCCTGGGCATTTCATATGTTAAATAAAGCCACTGATTTCCCAAAACATGGAAACTGCCCTGGTTTCTGCTTTCCATGCCTCCCACTCAGCCCCGATCCAGCAAGCAGCGATGCACAAATCTCAGGTGGGGTTTTGTTGGTGATTTGGGGGAGGGCAGTTGGATTTGCTTTTTATTTTAAATAATATGCATGGAAAACATTACAAGCTTCAACTCCAATGTGTACCCAAAGCTCTGAAAATGTGGGCTTTTAGGTGTTTCTCTGCATTTCCCAATTTCTGTCTGGTCACAGATTTTAAGGTGTACAACCATAGGCAGGACAAGAAAGACCAAATTTCTTGGAGACATTGAGAAGCTTCTGCAAATCATTCTCATCTACTCACTTTGAAAGTGGTAAATGGTTGAACCTTCCCTCAACACAGGCAGGGTGGACATAAAATTGTGTATTTTATAGTGAATCACAAGTACCACTCATAATAATTAATAGCAATAGCCAATGTAAAGGACAAAAAAAATAGCATATTGCAAATTAATCTGTTTCTTTTTTCATATAGGAGATCCACAGTCACAAAAAAATGCTTTTAAACAAATGTTTTTAACTGCTAACAATTTTTCTGTTGTTTCTGGTTCCTCTCTATGCATACAAATGCATAAAATGTAAAACCCAGCAAAGAGGGGAAAGTGGAAAATTTTAGAAAACTGTTTTATTTCTGTACAAATCCTTTACTCCTAACATTAAAAAATACAAATTATTACCACTGGAAAGCAGAAGGAGTAGAAAGTGCTCTTGAAAAATAATAACTGCTTCTCCCAGCACACCAGAGACCTCTAGAGAAGATGGAGGAACCATTATCTCCATTTTATGTGTGGTGAAAATGAGGTGAGGACAAACATTACTGAAATGAGGCTGCACCAGGTGCATCTGACCTGTTTATTACAACCTTTTAACACTCGAAATTACACCCAAATACAAGATGGGGAGATTTTCTTTTTCTGTCCAGTCTTCAGCTGGAAGAAGATACAAATCCTTGGGGATCTTGCAGGCTCTGAAGCTGTCCCCCTTCTCACAGTCCCTTTTCAGGCCAGTTCTCAGTTGGAAAATTCCTTAATGGGATGTGGCAATCTAAATTTAATTCTGCTGCTGGACACTTATTTACAGCATCTTTGGTCAACAGCAGACCAGAGAGGAGGAAAAGCAGAGCATTCCCCCAGGTTGTACCACAGGTAAGACAAACCAGGCCATTTGCATTTCTCAGAGCTCTTGTCCCAGGCTGCCCGCAGACTCTGGCACATGTCACCACAGCAATTTAACTGAGCTTGAGCTGTTACAAAGAGTTAGAAATGGATGTCTAAACTCCAGATCAAAACATCTGCTAAGGCCATTCAGACAGCAGGTTCCATCCCAGTGTAAAAGCCCTGCTTTCCTGCCCCTCCATCTCCACAGTCACGTCCTGCTGGATCTTTCTCCTGTCCTTTTGCAGAGATCAAATGCACACATCCAACCCACTTAAAAGTTAAAAAAGCCAAGATGAAAACCAGTCTCCAGCATTGCAGAGGATGGGTTCAGTGGGTGTGAAGTGTCAGTGAGGACTCTCCACCTTCCCTGGGAACCAGCCAGGAAAGGAGCCTGGGCAGGGGGATGCTCCTCTCAGCCCCCTGAGCTGAGTCCTTCCAAAATCCAAACCAACAGCATCCCTCTGCCTTCCCAATCTCCTCTGCATGCAAACATGGTCAGTGTCAAACACTCTAAAGCAACTCCTGGCTGCTCTTTAAGCTGCAGGAGGGTGGATTTAGATTACTAATTAAAAAGAAATTCTTCCCTGTGAGGGTGGGGAGCCCCTGGCACAGGGTGCCCAGAGAAGCTGTGGCTGCCCCACTCCTGAAGTGTCCAAGGCCAGGTTGGACAGGGCTTGGAGCCAGCTGGGATAGGGGAAGGTGTCCCTGCCATGGCAGGGGGTGGCACTGGATGGGCTTTAAGTCCCAACCCAAACAGTTCTGTGAGGAGGAGCTTTAAGAAATCTCACCCCAGCCCTTCACCCCGTGCAGAGCAGCTGCACCTTAACCCCAGCCCCTGCTCCCTGCCAAGGGACCCAGCCCTGCACCCATCAGGTGGCCCTGCCCTGTCACTGTCCATGACTGCCACACTCCTCCTTCAGACAGCATGGGACTGTGGCCCTTTTTGGGGGACCTGAATCATTAAATTAAACTGCTTTTCCAGCCTATGTCCATCCCTGTGACTGATGCCAGACCACAGAGCAAAGGAGCTGAACGAGAGGCTGGGTACAGCTGCTGTGGCTTTGCTCATCTCGAGGGGATGAGCACATGGGCTACAACAGGGCAGGGCTGTCCCCACCTCTGGGGGCCTCCGTGTCTTGGTGACACTGGATGCTCTGAAGATCATTCATACCAGGGAAGTCTCCAGGGCAGGAATTCAACGTTTGTATTTGCACATAAAAACGGTTTCTGAAGGTGTAATTTGGGATGAGTTTGTTTTGCCTGGATCACTCGATTACCACAACCAAAAGTTGGAACTGCAACAAGAGTACTCAGAGAGCCTAAATGACAGATATCATCCTATTTCAGTGACTATGGTAAGGGATATTTGAGAAGGGATATGACTTTCTCTTATGGAAGAATAAGAAATAAATTGATTTTTTTCTCCTTAACCTTTATGAATCACAGTTTCCCATTTCTCTGTGGTGACAGATTCCTGTATTTTTCCCTGAGGAAAACACAATTTTCCCTGAGTAAGGGGAAGCAAAAGAGAGGATACTTTGATTATTTCAGTTCTTTCAAGAGCCACTTTCTAAGGAAGGAACCTGATGAATTCATCTTTACAGCTGCCCTTCCCAAGTGCTCTTGTACCTGCAGGGTGGGATGAGTTCCTCAGGCCACCAGGAGGAAAAGGGGAACATAAATGCATTACTAGTTAGTACATCACTCTTTGACATCAATGTAAAAACTCAATTCAGCAATTAAAATAAAGCTTTTCCTTCTAATGGAGGAATGTTGGACAGCTCAAGGATGAGGTTTTTATGAAACCAGACTTTGAGTTGAAAATTAGAGTAAGAAATACCCTGAATGCTGAGGATGCCCAGAATGAGCTGCTAAGTTTTGTAAAATCTCCTCCTCTTCACAAATACCCTTGGTTTGAGGGGAAAAACCTGTTTAAAAGACACATTATTAACTCACTCACTTTTATAATGAAGGTTACAATCCTCAGCCCTTCCTGTCACATTGCAGGAAAGGCATCCAAAGATGAAAGGGAACGTAGACCAAAGCACAAATATCTGTTACCATGACTTGATGATCAGCTTCAGGTTAAACCTCTCTGCCTTGAGACTGGAGATTAACAGTGATAGCTTCTTTTAATGACTGTAGAAATGCCACAGTGCCTGCCAATAACAACTTGAGCAATGAACAGGTTGCTATAGAATGTATTGTTTATGCACCACTGACTGCAATCTCTATACAGAAAATTTAATAGACCCTTTTTTCCCTCTCAGCAAGCTTATGTGGTTGGGGATTTAGAACTGCATTATTCCTTATGACCTAACTTATTTATCGTGTCAATCACAGTAATGGTGTGTCAAAATTATCACAATTCTGAAGCTTTCCCTTTATCATCATTTTGAGAGTGTTCTTTCTCAGCATTTTAAGTACATATGACAGCAGAGACATCAGAGGCATAGATTTCATGCATGGCTCTAACAGAATCACAGGGTTAAACAGCTACTTGGAGAGCCAAAGCACCATGGAATAACTTCTTCCATCTTTCTAATTCAGTTCTTGTAACAGCAGCCAGACACGGCTGCAGCCGCAATTAAGGAGAAAAGATGGGGAATAAAACAGCGCAGAGTCAATTGCCAAAGGTCAAATTAAGATGCTGGGATTTGCAGGTCCTGACCCACATAACACCATGTAGTTGGCCTTCTGATACCACCAGTCAGATTTCAAATTACAACTTTAGCAATTACTGTGAGTGAAGAACCAGACAAGCGGGTTACGTGTTGGTGAGAATGCCCTTCCCTGCCTGAGGAGAAAGCTTCCTCCAGGACTGCTGTTAGGGAAGAGAGGAAAATGCAGATGGAGGGATTCAGCCCTTGCTGGAGCAGAAGTTTCAAATGAGTGTGAGCAAGGTCAGGGCCAGGCTGATGAAGGTGACTGTCTCAGTGGCACAGGTGCCACGTCCCTCAGAGCAGCTTTCCCCACAAAAGCCTGGCCTGCATCCACACCGGGCTCTTGACTCGGAGAAATTAAAGGATGAGAAATAGTTAACAACAGGAGTTCTGTCAGAGGTACAACATATATTCCTCTGGTTCAATTTTCTAAAGCCTGAGGTCTGAAAGAGATGGAAGCCTCTCTGAAAGGGTCTGGAC
This sequence comes from Nicator chloris, assembly GCA_013400495.1. Lineage (NCBI taxonomy): Eukaryota > Metazoa > Chordata > Aves > Passeriformes > Pycnonotidae > Nicator > Nicator chloris. Next base: position 273,831 of record WAAE01006950.1, read on the forward strand.
AGCATTCTAAATTTCATGTACCATAAGTTTCTCTCAGTCACACAAGATTAATTCACCATTTATTCTGGAGGCTAGCAAGAACTCGGGGAGCAGGTAGTGTGTGCTGCCCTGAAGGAGCGAGACAGCAAAGCCCTGCTCCCTCTGGGGCTTCTGACTGGGGCCAAAACCATTTTTAAATGTAGTTACAGTCAGGAAGAGTTTTAACAAGTTTGAATGCACACCTAACATTGTTACATCCTGAAATATGGATTCTCTAACCAGTGGCCTGTGTTGCAGCATAATTTTTGCTACAACAGCTGGCTGGAATGATCCTAAAAACCAAGCTAACACCAGACAGGTTGAAAAATACCTGTCAAGTCCAGTTCCAGCAGCATCACCATGACGCCTGTTTGAAGTGTCCAGGCTGTGAATCAGCAAAACCATGCAGCTTAATAAAGCTTAATAAAAGAGAAACAGCTTGTTCTGGGCAAACTCTGCTGGAGGTGCAGGATGTTAGCTGCTGGATTACCAGGGTGAGCGTGTCTCAGGGGACCCCAGAATCAATAAAAGCCACACGATGTGTCCCTTCAGCGGGTGGAGTCGAGACAGACAGGTCCACAAAATGAACTGACAACAGCCAGCAAGAATTGCTTCGTTAGGAGAAGTAAAGTTGTGGAGAAGAAAAGTGTAGGAGTTGGAAGGAGATTTAAATTAAGCATGAACTTAATGCTACTTCAAAACCAATTAAAAATAAGCAACTCTAATGTCTAATCTAACCCTGCTCTCTGGCAGTGGGAAGCCATTCCCTGTGTCCTGCCCCTCCATCCCTTGTCCCAAGCCCTTCTCCAGCTCTCCTGGAGCCCTTTAGGCCCTGGAAGGGGCTCTGAGGTCTCCCTGGAGCCTTCTCCTCTCCAGGTGAACACCCTCAGCTCTCTCATCCTGTCTCCAGAGCAGAGGGGCTCTGGAGCATCTCCTTGTCCTCCCCATGTAGTGCTCCAGCTGTTTGCAGCTGGATGGAGCACCACAAAAACAATGCAATGAGGGGGTCACATCCACCTCTCCCATTCGCAGCCCTGCCCAAGCCACACTCTGGAAACACTGAGGAATGCTCCTGGCTGCCTGTGCTCTGTCTGCTGGGACATCACACCAAAGGGAAGCTCCTTATTGCTGCTGTGTCCCTGATAATTAAGTTCCATTTCTTAGGAATTTCCAGATCAAATATCTTCTCCATGACAGTGGACAACAAAAGTGTGAGAGCATTTCCTGGGAGGAAGACAATGGATATGAAATTCACTACTCCAAGGGAGTTTGATGTCTTCCTTATACCATACTGAGTATGGTTGCATGGTGATTTAAACAATATAAACCCACTTCAAAAAAATGATATCATCTTGAGCGACTTAAATGTACAAAAGTGAAGAAATTAGCCAATCCCATTGTACGGATCATTTCTCAACGTTCCATTTAGCTTTTAATTACCCAACAGACTGTAATGGCTGCTCTGGAGCTATTACACTCCATTGTGTCAATTTGGCTGCTACAAATGCACAGCACAAAGTCCTCAAGCTAAAAATCATTATGAAATTATTGTTGAAAAAGATTGTTGGGCATGTGCAATAGCTTGCTTTTAAACTCCGATGTTTTACAATTTCTCTTTTTTATAAATAGCTGGAGCAATTAGATGCTGTTATGGAGCTATTCAAAACCTTTCAGTTTTGAGATCCAAAGCATTTCTTGAGTTACAGAACTGTAAAATTTCAGTTAAATTGGCAAAGTTCTGTTTGCAGTCTGTCACAGCCTCACATTTTCTCTTTACTTCTGTATACAATCTATTCAAGTTGTATTTTTTACACAATGTTCCATCAGAGAAAACATCAGAAAATATTTTAGAAAGTAAATGAAATAAATCTTCTAAAAAACCCGGTGCCTGCAGTAGAAGCTACACAATAGTAAGAAACAGATGCATTTATAGAAGAACAGAACTCAGAGCTCGAAGCAGCACATCCAGCCTTGCCTGGACACGAGACTAAAAAGGGAAAGAAAGGATTTAGGAACGTGAGCATGCAAAGAAAATCGAGGTTTCATGTAAATCAGAAGGCCCAAAATAACAAAGAATTTGCATTGGTGGGATTTGCAGAGAATGAGCAATTAAATGGTTCATGGATTTGAGAGAAAGCTGCACCTAGGTGAGAATATCTCAGCTGTGCTCCCCAAATCAGGGCAATTCCAGCTCCAAGGATGGGATAGACTCAGCCTGGGTGGAGTCTTGTCAAGGACATGGACCAGGGCTTCACAGAGGAACAGCTCATCATACAAAATCAAAGTCACTGCCTCACAGATCTTGCAGAGCAAATTATAAACCACAAGTTCCCCCATCCCCAGGATGATGCAGCCAAACAAGAAAGCAGAAGGAAATTATTCAGCTCTATTTGACAGCATATTAACTTGCTGGATCATGCTCAAACTTTCTTGTAGGCATCCCAGCACAGAGACACTTCCAGAAGGCGTTTTGTACCACTAATGAGGCAGATTCACAGGATTCCTGGGCTTTTTCCCTGGAATATAAGTCAGGAACAGCACAGGAATTAGCACAGGTGAGACCCTGAAAACAGAACAAACAGGTAAGGGGCTGGGAAATGGCTGAGGGGAGCTCTCAAGGAGACCTGATCTCTCCTTGCTGCCTCCATGATGGGAGAGGCCATAAATCTCCTCAAAAGTGAGGAAGAGGGAGACAAACTGCAGGACACAAAATGGGAGGGTAAAGGTCAAAGCAATACCTGAGAAGAGAAGGCATCTTAGTAATGGAAATATGAGTTGTTAGGAGCTTTGACAAGAGTTTTGGATTTAGTGGAAAGGCTGTGTCATCACAAGACTATTAAAAGTAAGAGGAATTTATAAATAATAGGCACAAGATAAACATGAGGGGTCTCAGAAGATGACAGTAACTTCTAGGCAATGCCATCCTGTGGGATCAGCAGCATGTTTACATTCCCTGGGGAGTCAGCAAAGAATGAGAGGAAGAGGTGTGGTGGGATCTGCAGGGACTGCTATGGGGAGATAAATCTGATTTTTCAAAAGTGGATGACAAGCAGCTGATATATATCTAAGAGATTTAGAGGAAAGGCAAGAAAGATACCCCAAGAAATTGGGATAAGGTGGGTGTTCTTGGAAAGGGTGATTACACTGACAGGAAATCAAGCAAGGATGGTGGCAAGGAGGCAGAAGTGGTCGAGATTTCAAGGAGGATATGTGCTAGAGCATCCAGGGAGATTACCACTCCTTTTGTAACTTGAGCTGGTATGAAGCACCAAGAGCAAAAAGGAAAAGATCAGATAAAAGAAGCCTCTGTGTTATCAACTTTTATATAAAATTAACCTTTGATAAGCTGTGTACTTAAAATATCAAGAAGGGCTCAAAAATCCTCTATATTTTTTTCCTGTGGTTGAGTATTAAGAAAACCAAAAGCAGCATAAAATATTTGGAGAAGCATCATAGACTCATCAGAGAATCTCAGGTGGTCTGGGTTGGAAGGGACCTTAAAGCTCATCCAGTTCTATCCCATGTCATGGGCAGGGACATCTTCCACTGTCCCAGGCTGCTCCAAGCCCTGTGCAAACTGGCCTTGGACACTTCCAAAAAGGCACAGAAAGCAAGTCCTTGGAAAGGGCTGAAACACAGGACCTCAAGTGTGAAATGGACACAAAACCAAGGAGCAAACAGAGCCCTGAAGGTGAACCATGGCTGGGGTGACAGGGAATCTTACTGGACACCATCATTTTATAACAGAGAAATTATCGCCATCAAAAAATGAGGATATCAAGAGTTCCCCTTCCCAGAGCATTGTACTTTAAGGATACTGACTGTCTTTAAAACATGCAAGATCACCAGCAAACAGACTCCTCTGGGGGCAGAGAGCAACCCAGGTGTCTGCAAGACTGCTTGAGAAACAAGTTTTTGTAAGAGGTGGCTATGAAACGCTTTTGTTGGGGGGTGAAGCACCAAGACAGTGGGATAGTCTATTCTTGTTTTGTCTCTCAAAATGGGAGAAAAACTCATCCTGCAATTGTGCACACTGTTTGCTGAACACAGGCACAAAGTGCTGCACTCTCCCCAGAAAGCTGCTGATGCAGCACAGCTCAGAGCCAGGCATGGCTCCTACAGCACAGAAACAAACACTCCTTCCCCTGCTACTTCCAGGGAAAATTAACAGCACTCCTGGGCAGCTCTTCAGCTGTCCAAAATATTCGTTTTTACAGTCTCCTCTCTTCCTTTGCTTTCAAAGAAAATTCACCTCCAGGCTCATGTACCTACAACACAGTTCGGGATGTGCCCCGAGAAGCATTAGAATTTATAACTAAAAGAACAGGCTCAGCTTCTGTGTTATAAACAAGTAAATAAGAGGGAATAAGAAAAAGTAAAATTACATCTCAGAACGTAAGAAGAAGCAGCATTTTGGTTATCAAGCATGAAAAGGTGCTCAGCTCAATACAATGGACAAACACTCAGTGAGGCAGCCCAGCCCTCGTCGTGCTGATTAGGGATGTTGTGAGTAAGAAATAGAACCTGCAATGCTTTTTTAAGCCTCTACACTCCTTAGGTAAAAGTTAATTTTAAAAGGTTGGTGGCAATGCCAAAAAAAGCCAGGCCTTGCTCAAAAATAGCTCTTTAATGCTTAGCTATCATTATTTAAGGCACAGATTGCACAGCCTGGTTTTGCCATGAAATCTCACTTTTTTATTTCATGCAAATCAAACAAAAGCCTTCCCCCACTGTTATAGGGCCCAGTGCCTGTCACCTGATCCTCTCACAATTGCCAAAACACTGACTGAGATTTTCTCCCCGAGGGGCTCAGAAGAGTCTCACACATCTCTGTCCTCAGCACCAAGCAGAAGCCACAACTTGGAATTGATGTACCCTGGGAGGAAAGAGAAACTGCTTCTCACATCACCATTCCAACCTGCTGATGGTGGGGGTTGCCTGGCAGTCATGAACACGTCACATTGCTTCCCAAATTAACACTGCTACAAATATTCTAAACCTTATCTTACTTTATTTTCATTTAAAGAACAAAAAATAGCGTGTTTGCAGAGTACCTCAGTACACACTTTTTAGTATCAGTCAAAAATATAGAAAAGAAGCCTAGCTCAACTCTTTAAAATATTGTGAAGTTATTTCATGAGATCTGGATGACAGCATAGAACATCTTTCAGAAACTCCTGATATAAAAAAACCCTTTTCATACTAATGGCAAAGGATTGGTAAGTTTTACCAGTGTCCATCCAAGTGACCCCTAGAAAATCCAACAGAACTACAGCACTGAGAGATTCAGATTTCTTTTAGAATGAGGACTGAATCCACACTCTGGGTGATATTGGGGATCCAGGAAGTATAACATCCAAGCTTGAATAGAAAATGGCACAGCACGGTATAATTTTAATTGCATTTCCCACAACATTTCTTGCTCTAACATTAATGTTAATCAGCTAAAAGCCAGTTAAAAGTTCACATGAAAGTTCAGTGAGACACCCAATCCTTCCTCATTTCAGCCCTTAAACTATTGTCCAATTTTCTGTAAAAATGCCATTACAACAGTACCTGTGCTGAAGAGAAGGTGAAACATTTTCTACTTATAATCATACATGGCATGATTAGGGCAATTCTGGATTGCAAGTGATACACAAACCCCACAATAAATAATGAACACAATTTTGAGATTAGCACTGCTGACAGCATTTAACTTCAGCACTGCTGCAAGACTTTGATCTGACATCAATATAACTGACTGCAACCCTTTTGCTTAATTGCCACCTATAGAAGATTCTAATTAGACCAAGAAATATTAAAATAGTTTTAATGGTTAACATAAAGCTTCATAAAAACAATCACTGCTGGTTCAAGAACACAATCAATACCCCTAGTTTGAAAAATATTGTGGTTGCAATTATAACTAGACTGGCATTCAATCTATCCTCTCCCCTTTTTCATAAAATTCAGTATCTTGAAGAATGTTCCTATGGCACTACATGCACTGTAATTTTTCACTCTTTCTCTAAATCTCAGAAAATGTGCTGTAGATGGCCCCAGGAGCAAACACAGCAAAGATGAAGTAAAACTCGAAAAGGAGCTGTCTGGTTTAATCTATGAATGTTCACAGCAAGGGCTCCGTGTAAGAAATTTGTAATCAGGATTTCCACAAATGATGGTGGCAAGGTTTCATTGGAGCTGGTGTTCTTGTCATCTGCAGAGCCTGTCACAGCAACCCGGCAGCGTTTGCTGTTGCTGTGATTTGAGCATCCCCAAGCATTCTGCTTCTCCCCAGCGCCCAAACACACACACTAGATCTTCCTGCTCAGAAACCACCCCAGCTTAATAGCCCTGCACTCGTTATGCTCTGCAGGGAGAGGTGCAAGAGCTGCTGAAACACGCTGCTGGAGCCTCAAAATGCTAAGCAAAGCCCCACCAAATGAAAGCTGTCCAGGATACAAGTTAGTGTGTCAATTAAGAGCAAACTCCTCGCACGGTGATGGGTAGGCAAGGGAGCAGGGGAACACCTGGGAAGGAACACGGGCTGTCAGAGCTTCTAACAGGGATGACTTCACTCCGGGTAAACAAATAACACAGACACACTGGGTCTTGTTTCTTAAGCACATTTGTGGAATAAAAATACCTCAGAAGCAAGAAAACAAAAGCTATCCTCCAGCTACCCCGTTTCTCCAGCCTTTAATTTAATTTGCATCCAATTACTCCAAGGCAATAAGCTTTACAAGGAATGGGGTGAAATTCTGATAGAAATTTCAGTCAGCCCAGGATGCTTCGGCAGATCTGCTGCCTGGTACTGACTAATGACAGTAAAGGAAAGGGGACCTACAGTTATCCAGGGTCCCCTGACAGGATCAGACCATCCTGATGCTGATTCTGGCCCACAGCACTAGAGAAGAGATGCACACAGCTTCACCTCTCCTTGCAACTGCCAGCCCCCAAACAACACTCAGCTAAAACCCACTCTCTATTAAATGACAAAGTAAGTCAAACAAGGATAATAAAGTTAAACTGGTACAAAGAAGAGGAGAACTGGTTCCCTGATGTCCTCCTTGCATCAGCCAAACCCTGCAGGCAGTTTCCAGCCTAGTTTTCAGTGATGTTTTCTCACCTTTTATTCCTTCCCTCGTCGAGTTTCCCTGGTGTACAGGCTGTGTATGAAGATGTTCAGAAGCATCATCTCCCAGAGCACACTCACCACGGGGGGCGACTGCACGTTTTCATCCAGAGCATCACCTCCCTACCCAGGGCAGCTCTCCTCGCTGCTGTGTTTGTGAGACACTTCAAAGCTTGAACTAATGATAATTAGCACCCTGTGATTATCATCTTCCTAAATGAGAGGGATTCTCAGTAACAGCAGGGAGCCCAGACCACCAAGGCACCAGAGCCCTCCTGGGACGTGCAGTGCCAGACCTGCCTGGCCCAGCTGGCACCAACACCGAGGGCAGGAAGAGGAGAAAGCAGCACAACTTCCCCATTTCCCTAGCACAGAGCCACAGCAGAGAATCATCACTTTGTGGGGATCAGTGGGTCCCAGGGAAGAAGCCCAGGAGAAAAGGAATCATGCTGGAATATGAGGTTTGACTGAGATTTAAGCTGAAATGTCCAGAAGTGAATCTCTGCTTCCAGTCAGGCCAGCCAGCTGGGTCAACACAGAAACTACAGTCACCTCTTGCCCAAAAGGTTTAATATTAACACCACTGCCATATAATATATTGTAACTTCATTATCATGGCATATCAAAATAGGCCATTTATCTGCAAAATTTGGGGCTTGGACAGTAATCATTACCTTCTCAGTGTTTCACAAAAAACAATTAAATGGCTTGCAAATCAGTATGTGAACACTTCGACAGCACACACTAAATGTTCTTCCCCAATAATTTCTTCCTATTTTGCAATTTCAACTTTGGGTGATGTGTGCAGGGAGAAAGGGAAGGGTGGAAAGCAGAGATGGGTTTTATATCAACAATTCCCATTAGCAGTGATGGGAATTACACCCATAAAGACCCAGGTCACTGATGCTTTTCTTTACTCATTAGGTAATTTCCAGCATTGTGTTCTTCTAGTTTCTGCTCTCTGCCCTATAATTTCCAATGCAGTGTTTGGATCCTTCTAAAAAGCTTCATTGTGTGCTGGCTGCCACTTGCAAGTAAATAGCACTGTGATGAACTTAGGAATATCTATTTCTCCCATAATTGGTTGGTACCAGTCAGTGCAGTCCAGCAACGAAAAAAAACCGAGGAAAACACACTGCAAAAAATTAGCTGATTCACATACTTCCTGAAAACACAGATATTCCACTATGACTTCTCATTACCAGCAAAATACTAAGGAAAAGTATGATTCTGTGTCATCAAAAATTGCTGTGCTGAGCTTGAAAACTAAGGAACAAAGACCTGTATGTACTTTACTGCATTCTGGGAGGGGAAATAAAGATCTGTCTCTTATTCTCTCTCTGTAGCATCAGGGAAAGTTGTTCAGAGACCTCGTGGACAGCACCAGATACGGTGTTCACAGTTCAACTGAATGTCCATAATAAAATATTTTGCCTGCATTGAAATTTGAACACCACTCATTTTTCCCTTGATTCATGTATTTATTTTTTAAGAACCTGACCCTTTGTTTCTATACGAAAGCCTAGTGCATCACGCCATGTTCCAGGGATTACTGGCTCAGAGAGAAAGGGACTGCTCTTTCTAAAATGCTGAACGTTGTTCCTTAAGAGAACACAAAACAATTCAAGGTAATACATGATATGTGCAAATTGCACTGATATTCCAGGATCAGCACACCTGGGCTTCAAGTCTACCACCCAAATCAATCACTGCTGATAATCATCCTTCAACAGAGCAATGCAGATCAATTTTCATCTGTTAAGTGCTTCTGCCTCACTTTATTACACCACTGTCTCCTAAAGAAGACAGATACTGAGGTATTTTAATAGAAATTATTTGACACAGCTCTTATAAATTCCATAAAATAATTATCCTCGTGTTGCATATAGGAGTCAATTTTGTTAAGTGAGAAGAGCATGAGACCGGGAATTACAAAATGTGATTTCTAACCTTGTTTCTGCCCCTGATTCTAACTAAGTGATTTTAGGCTAATCACTTTTATCTTTCTGTGCATCAGTTTTCTCATTTTGATATTGGAATTAATAACCTGCATCTTGGTAAAGACTTTTGAGGAATACTGATGAAAAGCAGTAGATATGAATCAGGCCTTATTATTAATAATAGGAAATTGCTTTGGGATCCTTGGATGATAAGTGCTATTTAAATGCAAAGAAAATATTGGGACTTTAATTGCTTCATCTTTCAGATCTACCCCAGTTTTACTTACTAACACACTGACAGGTAAATTGAACTCAAATTATACCAGAGTGGATACACAAAGATATGAATGTATGAGCCCCTTGCATTATTGCTGTTGCAGCTTCCAAGGCTTTGGAACACCTTCTTTGTGCTGCTCAAGATCCCACGTGGCAAACATCCAAATCTCCTGCTGCTGGTGGGATATTGGGTATTAATGGAAATGCTGAAATCCCCAAATTCTTTCAACAGCCCAACTTCAAACCTTCCATTTATGCACCGGTTTATCAAAGTCATTACAACTGTGATGAAACCGCTGTTGTTTTGAAATGATATAGGGAACAAAATGTCATTATCAAGTAGTTTCACTGAGGGAAGATCAGAGCCACAGTCTATTAAAGTATTGCCACTGATTTATTTCACTAATGTGCCCTATATTTTCATCTGCAAAAGCCTTTGTAAAACCCGGTGTCTATTAGTGCAATTATCCCACGTAACTGCTCTGCAGGGCACGGCTCATTATGGCTCTTTTTTTTTGCTTTTAGTGCTGAATGCTGCCAGCAGCATCCGGGTACAGCAGAGGCTTCGGTGGGTGGTGACAGTGGGAAAACCAGTCCAGCACCAACAGGAGCCTCGCCCACTGTCCCCATAACAAAGTGCAGGGAAAACAACTGTAAAGTGATATTATCATCCCAGCAGCGCCCCGGGACAGAGAGACAGGCACGAGAGGAAACACCAGGAATTCTGTTCAGGCACAGGGAGTTTTAGTTTATTCCCTGCCTGCCAGGGTAGTCAAACACTGGAGAAGGCTGTGGACTCTCCACCCTCAGAGATGCTCAAACCCCACCTGACAGAGCCCTCTGCAGCCTGCTGGAAGTGACCTCCTTTAGCAAGGGCTGGACTCCACAGGAGCCTCATCCACCCTGTGATTCCATGACTAATAATTCCTCTCAGATCACCAGGTTGTTGATGTGTGACCTATATTCACTACTGGAAACTAAAGAGAGCAGCTGCAAACACTTAAAACCTGGACTGGATAGAAGAATATGTCCCCTAATAAAACACTGCAGAGAAAACTTTGTTTTTCCTGTTTACTCACCTTCCACCTGAGGGAAGTAAAGCACAAACGTGGCTCTTTTTAGCCATCCTAATTCTGGAAAGACAGTAATGACTGACTTAATTACTAATCAGTTTGCATCAGAAATTAGCAGGCCAAAAGCAGAGTGCTGCATTAGTCATGCAGTTTAATACCCAGTATTTTTGGTATTTCAGAAATATCTCTTTTCCTCAGAATTATCCAGCCAGAGCCCCTTATTTTACCACAGTGTTCCCTTGCAGGAACATTATTCCTTCATCATAAACCAAATTCCAGCCTGGGAATGGGAGGAGGAAGCCTCCCAGTTTGCCTCAGTCTCCATTAATGACTTCAGAAAGCCCAGGCAGCTTCTTCACCCCTCTGAGAAGCCAGGAGAACTGCATGGGAAAACAGGAACATGCTTTGTTTTGTTTAATAACAAAGCAAATCAATTTGATGAGCAGTGATGGCCTTGGCCCCCGGCACTTGTGAAGAATTAACAAGTGACCTGTATTTATGGCCTAAAGCAACACTCCTCCAGCAGGGAGGGATCCAAAGCAGGAGCTGAATTTTCAGTCATATCTGCTTCTCAGTGGGGAAGAAAGTGAAAATCCCTAAGCAGAGGAATTTAGGAAAAAAGTTCTTTCCTTCCCCCCTCCATGAAACATTATTTGTGCTCCTTTTTGTTGTTATCAGAATTGTGACACCAGCCTAAGCAGCCGTCATTTCTGTTCAGTGCAACTTCCACGTCTCAAAGGAAACAATTTTGGAGTTCAGAACTTGTGCATTTTGTACTCTTTTTTTTGTAGTTTAAGGTCCTTCTACAACAAAATCCACAAATCAAAGCCAAGAGGCTCTTTGGGGCTTGAACTCCGTGCCCTGTACAAGATCTTAAGTACTGCTAACATCCATTTCATTTTCCAAAACAAATTTAAAGGAACATGCCTTTGTGGAGAAAAGAATAATGACTGCCAGTACTGAGCCTCCATATGGAAGGATAGGGACAATGAGAAGTGCATTATTTAAAAATACAATAGGGCTGTGTTCCAGCCATAGTCAGACTCTATAAATATTTCAGCTACTTTTATAATTGGGTTCATTTAAAATACTATCTACTCCCAAAAACATTGCATTCAAAATGCACTGTGCAGAATAACGATCATTTGTTTTGGTCACATCAAAATATCACTCAAAAAACCATTAGGGATTTTTTTTTTTTTCTGGCTAGGATGCTGTAAAACAACATCTCCCAGGGACCAAAAAAAATGATATTGTTGAACATATAATTCATCTTGCCTCTGGATAAAATGACTGCTGTGAAACAATCCAAAAACTTTCTGCAGGCAGATAAAACAATGTATACTTTTGCCAGAAAACCCAAGTTCCCTGACTGCACCTCATCTTAGCCCAATGGTTAAACCTCAGTCTCCTGGATAATGATTTTTGTTCATCCTCCTAAGATAGGGGTAATTATGCAATATTTTAAATATCAGTGGCAAAAATATTGCAGAATATTTGCAATATCATGGCAATATCAATGTAATGAAACATACAACTCCTTTACAACAGCAGCAAACTTCACAGAACTGTGCAATGAAGCCTTTTCCTTTTTCCTTTGAATTCTTTGAATTTTTAAGTGAAAATGTGAAGACAGATTTAATCCTGTTCTTCTTTAGTGTGTGTTTGCACTTAAGTTGCATTTAATATTTTTCTGGAAGAAATCAGCAATGAGTGAGACTGGCATTCTGCATCTGTATGAAATAGAGCATCCAACAGTGTTTTCTTTTTGTTTGTTATTTTTCAACTCCCCATGACTTTAAATAAATAGGAGGCTTCGTGGTTTGGATGGTATGGATTGCAACAGAGCAAAAACCAGAGTCAAAAATTGGCAATTCCTCACAGAGGCTTCCAGAAGAAAGGGTTTGTTCTGCACAAGGCAGAAGTGTTAATATCCTCTGCACATTCCACACCCCTCAGATGTTGTCAACCATGAATGTGAGAAGCAAAGAACACAGAATAATCTCCCAGGATTAACCCAGACCTTGGCTACGGGGACAAACCCGAAAATTCCCTCACACTTTTTTCCCCAAAGGCGAACATGGGTGATCAGTTTCCTCACGAGATGAGCCCACCACTACCATCAGCGTTTGTACGGGTGCCAGCTCTGCCTTTTTAGCACTTTTAGCCTTCGGTCTCGGTGACAGGCATATCTTTCACCATCTCTAATCTGGGAAGCTTTGCAGAATTGAGTTAAACGTGATGGTGAGCAGCATTATTTACGGTGGTGGCTTTGTGAGGTGTTCTGAATGTCAGCCTTCAGGAAAAGGCTAAAAAAATGTCTTCACCTCTGTTCAGAAACAGAAAAAGAAACCTTTTGAAGTTTGAGGGGGTTTTTCTAGAAGTAAAACTGTGGCAGGTTGAAGTCACACCAGAAAACATGTTCCAGGCTCCAGTTTGTGCCTCTGTCTGGCAAGGCCAGACCTAAGGAGGACGGGCATATGTTCTCTCCATGAATTGTTCCAATCCTCCTGCCCTCCTGCTGATCCCAGGAACTGCCTCTGGTGCTGTGGCCAAGCCCTGGCTGGCTGGGGACACCCCCTGTCCCCCAGCACCTCCCCAAACAGCCTTGCTCAGCCCTGCTGCCCCAGCCAGCTGTTAGGCAATGATCAAAATCGGCCGATTATTGCTCCAGCCAAGAAATATTCTTCCACCAGGAATAAGAAATCACCTCCATATTGCCAGTCCCAAAGTAGGCAAGGAAAATTACGTTCATTAAAAAAAATCTTCCCATAATGACATCCTTCCTATCAAAAGGCTCAGGGATGACTGACCTTGGCGTCCAGGATTAAGGCAGCATTATTTTTCTTGATTACCAGCAGCAGAATAGTGGGGAAATTATAAAGCCATTGAGAGGATTAATACAGCCCTGATCTCTCTCTCCTGGCTCTTTATCTCAAGCGATTAAAGTTCTCCAGGAAAAAAAAAACCCTAAAATAAAATAGCCATGGAGCATACGCCTGCTGCCATGGAGAGAGACAGCACCAGCTCCCCGTGACAGCCAGGGCAGAGGGTAATTATGCATTCTGTATATGGCTTTAATCACTTTAATCAGATCACTGCTCTGCTCCATCTCAGGCTGTAACTTCCTAAAAGCAAGAGGAGCCCTTTGGGCCTGGCAGTGTTTGTTTTGAGCCAGGGGAAGGGAGGAAGAGGGTGGAACATGCTGCATTAGACACAAACAAAGCTGGTGCAAAATCTGCCTGCCAGACACACAGACTGAGCCTGGCCACGGGTGTGAGCAGGGCCAGAGTGGCACTGAGAGGTCACACGGGGGACACGAGGTCCCTTCCTGCTTTAGAGACACCCAGAGGGCTGCCCCAGCCTCTGGAACAAAGCACGTCCCCAATGTGTGCCCTGCACGCTCCTCCCCACCGTGGTCTCTGCTGCCAGAGCTGACACCCCAGCAAAGGCAAAGGCAAAGACAAACAAGGGGAATAATTGCACAGCAACAGCAAAAGCCACATGAAGAGAGATGGAACCGACTGGTTGGGACTCGCAGGAGTCAGAGCTCCCGTCCCCAGCGTGGGAACAAAGGATTGCTCCTCTCAGAACTTTGGCCGGGGTTATTATCAGCTCTGTTCAGGGTTTTGTGCTTGCATCTTACACAGACAAATCGCTCATTTGTGGGCATTTGATTTGAAAAGAATGAGCAGAATAGGCCTTTTTTTAAAATTTAATTAAGGAATATTGGCCCTCAGAAGGAAGGGAGGAAGTGTCATCCGTGGAATGGAGTGGGAGAGAGAAATCTGTCTTTGTTCCCTTTGGAGTATACAGAGATATTGTTATATTCTATTTAAAATATTTTCAAACTGGGTGGCATGAGGAGAGCATTCAGGCTTCTCCCCAGCAGCCAGTATTTATTGCAACATAAAAAATGTCAAACATGGATGGGTTCTAACTCTGAACAAAACAATCCCTGAGCCAAACTGATCCTCATGCCATGGCTCCCTCACACACCAGACATCACCTTAATCCAAGGCCACACTTCCCCTGCCAGGTGCAGCTTCCAGGTTACTTCACTTTTATATCAGGAGGCAGAAACCCAAGAACATCATTCAGTCCCAAATAAGCTCCTTTTTACAAAAACATCCAAATATTTGACAATTCTTCTGGGCTCTTCTGCAGTGTTTTATTGAGCAAAGAGAATCCTCAAAATAAATCTATTTCCTTTCAAAGCAGCCCATAAATCCTTCTCTATATAATGCTTTGGATATACCTGGCTATGCACAAGGGACTTTAAAAGTGTTTGAAGATAATTTATTAATTTTATTTTTAAATCCAGCCATCTGGAGCTGTAAACACATGGAGTGAATTACATAGTAAGACCAATATCTAACAAAATCCTCTCATGCCTGCCTGGAGAGAACTCCATTATCCAAATACCCAACTCATCGTTAATCCTAAAGCTGTCATATTCTGTTGGTCCCAATTTTTGTCCCAGGTGCATGAAAAAACCCATGTTGAATTGCTTTTATTTCTGCTTTTAATTCGTAACCAACCTCTATATTTTACCTTGAAAAAATATCTGCTATAGTCCAACCAAGAACAAAATAAATAAAAGTCATGTTTTGGGGGTGAGGAAACAAGGAGGAGGAAGGAGACCTGCCAGAGACACTTTCCTAGGCCTCACCTCAAACCTTCTCAGAAACACCTCTGGCCTCAACATCTTCCCATGCACAGGTGGAGAGGGAGGTGTGGTTAACAACTGTGGAGTACCCAGGGTGCTGTAAGACTGACAACGTCTGCTCACTGTCTGACCAAGGATGAAAATGAACGCCAAGAAGAGGAGACAGCATTTTAGCAACAGCTGGTTTTCTACTGAAGTAGTTCTCACAGTTATAAGGGAGTTTGATCCATTTTAGAACAGTTTGTCACCTGTGCATTTTTGAAGCCAAAATCCTGAACCAACTGGAAGTGAAAGAATTAAAATTTAGTTTTTAACATTAATTTGATTCAGTTGATTCAAGATAGGATTCGACTTTCCAAGGAAAGTTGTATGATGAGAGCATTGGTCTCTACTGCATCCCCAGAGTCTGGGAGAGCTGACAGAAAGGTATCAGGATAATTCCAGGGTTCTCTCAAAGCCTGAGTTAATAAAGACGGGGTCACTCCCAAATGTCACCATCTCTTTATGCAACAAGCACCACTGGAGTTCTATGATAAAAGCACCCAGCTCAAAGGTTTTGGAAGTTGATATTATCACTACCAGAAAAATCACTTTGGAGCTTAGCAAGTAATGAAACACCTTTCAAAAGCAACTTAAGAAGAGGCGAGGCAATAGCAGGGAAAACAACCTTGTTCTTGGGCAAGAGGCTGTTTTCAATAAATAAAACAAACGGCAGAACAAACCCTATTGCACAGAGAATGACCTTTCAGCAAGTCTAACCTCAGTGCTGTGTAAAGGAAATTAAAGTCTCTGGTACTGATGCAGGCATAGTCAAGAGCATCTTGTGCTGGCAGCAAGAATTCCTGTTGCTGCTTTACTTCTGACCTTTTGCATCCAGTAGGAGAAGAAAGGAGAGAGAAAGGAGCCCATCTGGATTTCCTGTAGACAAGATGTCTGTTCACATATATCATGACCCAGCTGGTAAATAAAGAAACCTTGGCAAGTGGTGGTAAGCAAAAACGGGTCCTGCTGATAGGATTTCTCCAGGAGAGGCAGCAGCTCTGAATAAAGTCCCCATTCTCAATAATCTGCTCATTGTCTCTGGGGGAAATCAGATTTAACATTTATTTGCCCTTTGGTTACCAGAGGAGCAGACTGGCTGCAGACTGTCCTTTTCCCCAAGCCATTAGTAAAGTGGCCTTTCAAAGCTGGCTTCTCTAAGAAACTTTCATCTCTTTAGATGACATTTCTCTGAAATGCTGCCTGTCCATTAACACAGGACTGGAAACTGGCCCTGGCAGAAGATCCCTCCTTCCCACCAGCTCATTGTCTGTTGCAATTTACTCCCTTCCTTCAACTATGCTCTGACATTTCTTCATCTGCTTCCACACCTCACCCTTTGTGAAACATCAGTACAGCCACCCTCAGATAGATCCCTTCCATCAATAATTCCCGAATCCTCTGACAAATTATAGTTATGAAGACGTATTGGAACTTTTAGAATGTTTTTTCAAGATGTGATCAGTAAGAGCTCCAGGTCAAGGACCCAAAGGAATCCACAACGGATTCACATCCCTGAGAACTCATTTTTAAGGAATAAGATTCCTCAGTTCCTGTATTTCCTATATTAAGAACCTTCACGGAAAAATGCTAGAATAACATGAACTCTTTTCTTCACAGAAGAATTCCCCTCAAATATTTATCCCAAAGGTGCAACACTTAACCAAGACTCCAGATGACACTAAAACAAGAATGTTACTGAAGCCACAGCACAGGCAACTCTTCTCATGGTAAATCCACAACACCTTCATAATTGTCCCAGATACTTCTGGCAAACCCATGGCAACACCCAGGCTGCTGAGTGCTCTGACACAATGGACACGTGCACTGTGCATCCAAACCAGGTTACAGTCTGGAACTCGCTCAGTCCTTCAAATACACCAAGAAATTCTTCCCTGTGAGGGTGGGGAGGTCCTGGCACAGGGTGCCCAGAGAAGCTGTGGCTGCCCCATCCCTGGAAGCATCCAGGGCCAGGTTGGACAGGGCTTGGAGCCACCTGGGATAGGGGAAGGTGTCCCTGCCCATGGCAGGGGGTGGCACTGGATGATCTTTAAGGTCCTTTGTAAACCAAACCATTCTGTGATTCTTTGATGAGGCAGCTTTATCTCTTGCTGCTTAAATAAAGTTCATTTTTCTTAACATGACAGTTTTAATCTCATTCAACTGAAAATTCTGTTCAACAGTATTTAATAAACCCAGTACTACCCAGAGACACATATACTCCGTAGAAATGATACCATTTATAGGAGTAAGTTATATGGCACATTTTTCAAAGTCAGTGATTGGTGACAGGCTTGCTTACTGCTCATTAATAAAAAATAAAGGCATCGCTCCTGCTGGATGCTACTAAAGTTTCTTGTTTACTTTTCCTTCCAATTACTGTAATTGACCTATAACTCACTGGAGTTCTGAGCATTTATTCTAAACTTAGCACAGAATGCAGCAACAATCCTTCAGCATGGCAGCTAAATATGTCAGGATTAACATTCTGCTAAATATTCCCAGAGAAATTACACTCGTGTTGTAAGCTGGGGGTTTATGAGAGCTTTTATGCAATTTGTGGATTCTGATCCCATCTGGGACAATATTAAAGGGTAAGCAAAGTTCTATCACAAATCTGTGTTTATCTCTCTGCTAAGCCGAAAATAAAAATCCGACCAAACCTCAAAGTCTGGTTTGGGAAAGAATTATGTAATAGCTTGCTTTATTTCCATAAGTTTATTTCATTTGATGGCAAGCAAAACACCAATATCTTAAAGTAACTCAGCTTGGTAGCAGCACAGGGTAACGAGACCCTTTGTTCAGGCAGGGATGCTCTTCCATCCCTGCTTTCTGCAAAGTTTGTTCTCATATGGGAACTTAAACATCAATTCCTGCCTTCCAGAAACATTTCTTTTTTGTTGATCACCAGATATAAGGACCCGAGATGTGCTTAGACAAGTGACTGTAGACGCGACTGTCTCGAAATCCAAACTAACTTTAAGCACAGGGAGCAAAAATCCTCTCAGCACAAGGACTTGCAGGGTGCACCACGCAGCTGTCAGGCCTCCAAAGCTCCACAGCCAGAACTTGTCTGACAGCTGTGGATTCCAAACCTCCTCCAAAACTGGCCTAGCAAATATCTCCACTGCACCCTGCAACCCCTTGGCAATTTAGTAGCTGCCTCAAATTGTTTTTCAAAGCAGATTTCTCCCTTTGCATAGGGATGGAATAAACACAAACTCTTCTAATTCAGTAATCAGGACAGATAATTACATCCTCTTAATTGTTTTCTTTTTCCAGCTTAGGTTCATGTTGATGGGAGATGGTAAAATTAGTCCACGAGCCATCTGAAGTTTGCCACTTGCTGATTAAAGCCTTAATTGATTCAGAATGTTTTACAAATCAATCTCTGAATTACTTCGGGATCGTGGTGGCATATTGTAAAAAGGAATTCAAACGCACACACACTCCCCTTGTGAATGAGAATCACATTCCCATAAATCCTTAACTGCATAAACAACTTGGTTATGGCGTTGCAAAATTCACTGTTTGACAAATTCAGAGGAAAACGGCAAAATGAGAATTGCCTAAAATACAACCTGCTGTGACTTACAGAGGATTCTTATTTCTTCTTAAGCTTACTTTGCAATTTTTGAATGGATTGCAATGATACAATCTTGAGGAGAAAAAAAAAAGTAAAAAATAGCACTGTCCCCATCTTCTGCAAACTCATAAAACTGTGATCTACAACCCAATGCATTCTGAGCCAGATGTGTTTTTCTGATTCAGTGCACTCCTTCCCTCAATCAGGATCCACACTTTTCACTGAGATTTTATATTCCCTATCATGCAGTTCTGGTGAGCTTTGCACGTTTCCAGGGACTGCTACCCAGGATTTCCTTCTGAAACAGAGATTTTAAAGTTCTCTTGGTGATCAAGGATGAAAAGCAGAGATATCTAACATTGTTCTTTAGGGCTCGTCAAAAGGAACAACTCTGGCTGTAAGGACAAGCCCCTCCCTTCCCAGTGCTGTATTTGCAGAGGTCAGAGCCAGCATCAGACAACGTTGATGTCTCTCTTCCCCCAGAATCGATCATTCAACCCAGCTCACCTTTGTCTCAGTGTAACCACAGGCTCACTACACTCGAGGACATGGAGACCACTTAAAACACACCATTGTGCCCTTAAAAAAAAAAGAAAAAGGGGGGCTTCTGTCCTATATTTCAAAAGCTGACAGATTTTGGAAAACATCCTATTTTTTATAGCACACAGAGTCCATAAAAACTGTGTTTCCCCTTGTTTTTGTAACAGCTCTGTCTGCCAAGCACAAGGGGAGGCTGAACTGAGGTGGATCACAGAGGTATCCCAGTGTTTGTCCAGGGGCCATTTCCTCTGCAGGCAGAAGGGTGGGCAGCACAGACAGGGTTGGTGTGTGCTGTTTGCACTCATGGACAGAGCTTTCTACAGATCCCACACCTTTATGCCTCACCATCATGGTTAAATTTACTTTGGAAAATTCTTATTCAAAGATGCAGCTGACAAACTTCTATGCCACAAATATTACTCAGGTAATTCATATTCACTTCTGATAAATATTTAAAGAACACCACTCAGTTAAGGATAAGGATTTATGACAAACACACCATCTCCAGCATTAACACACAAATGAGGTTTGTGCTCCCCATTCTGCTGCTGTGCTGTGCCATGAAGCATCTGTAAATGTGGCATTAAGATACTAAAAAGTCATCAAAGTTGTTTGTGACATTGTGAAGTGAAAGCGAAATCAAGCACCTGAGTCACACAAACCGAGTATGGACTCGTTAAAACCCAGTCTTTTAAAAATTGCAATAAAGTCTTGTCAGCTGACTTCATAAACCTCCACTTGAAACACACAGAAAATAGCTTTATTGCCTTAAAAGTAACAAAATACAGTTCTGAAGGGAAGCTGCTGTAAAGAACCAGTGTGTGCAAAGGCTGCAGGAAAACAGCTCGGCCATTACTCACAGTAAACTTGTAACTTGTACATTTTAAGTCTCACAACTCGGAAATATTTTGACAAAATTAAAAACACCTCCTCTTGTATGTGGAGCGAAGGAATGAACCAAGAAAAACACTATCTACCTGCATCTGCTAGCCATAAAGTCGAGATAAACAGTGTTACTTCATCCCTCTCACAGCTGCTACAGCCTCATGCTGCCACACTAATTAGAGGTCTGTCACTTCTTCCGTTACAAACACCCTCCGAAAGCATTTGGAACAACCTTGTAAAAAAAGATTTATCTGTGAATTTTAAGAATTCCACTGCTTTCTCCACCTTTAAATCACAAAAAAATGCCCTCCTCAAGTAGCCCAGCTGACTGCAGTGACACCCTTACAAGCCATAACAAAAATGCACAACCACCCCAGACTTGTTTGCTCAAAATGAACCCTGCATTACGCTCAGCAACTCAGCAGTCACTACCACATCCTAAAAGATCTGCCAGATTCCATATTTTACCCCATTAGCCTCTGAGGTGCAAATCCCCCTGTTCTGCAGTGACACCCAGAGCTGTCAGCCACAATTTAATCAGACTCTTCCTCTCCTCACCTCCTCTGCACCACGGCTGTGTTTGCTGATCATGCCATGGCCCACAGTACTACTTTAAAAAAACCCCAACAGTTTAAAAGCACCCCAGGCCCTCCAAGTGAGAACACACCACATGTGAGAACACATGAAAGAAGTGATCAATATCCTCCCCCAAAAGCAAGTGGCAACTGTTAATCCAAACTCTGTTAAGATGCTTTTGATATGAAGCAGCCTGGATCCATTGGTGTGCTTACATTTTGTACATGACTCTTCTTGAGTTAGAGAAAAGCTAGATTTACATGTCATCTTGAGGGTGGCAAAACATAATATTGCCTTACTCGAATTCATTGCTTCTTTCAGTAGGAAAAAAAATCCTCGTTTTTAATTCCCCATAACACCTTGGGCATTGGATATTTGCATTACTTGTCTTTCCACAGTTAAAGGGAAGTGTTGAACATCTGGTTAAACCTCCTCTCCCTTAAAAAACACACCTGTTGCACTGACAAGCAATCCACCAAGCAATCAAGTTGAACAATTTTTAGAAAAGCTTTAAAAATACTTGCATGGAACAAAAAATGTTTAAATTACTGGCAAGGTACTGATGTTTGTCACAGAGGTCACAGACCAGTTCCTAAGCTAACAAGGTTAGAAATCTGTGTTATTGTAGAGGAATGAGCAGAATTCTCTATCAAATTTACCAAGGGAATACCCACAAGTGAAAGAATATTAATTTTATGTGAAGAATCAATATGCAACAAAACCACCAACATTACAATGACCACAAGACTCAGGTAAGCAGAAATATTGCCCGAAGGGGAAAGTGCTTCTCAAATGATCAAACAAATGATCCCTGTTGCACCAAGGATAATAAATAATAACTGCAAAGCACAGTTATATAATCAGAATCCATCCCATGGTGTTTTACAGTTTAAGAGCAGATTAGATAGGTCAGCATGATGCTGCAGATCAATACAATAATAATATGTTGAAGTATAAGCAACCATACCAAATTCTATTTGAAAGCAGGAAATTGGTCCGAAAGTGATGAGTCCATAATCCCAATATGCACAAGAAAAAGAACCTCAGGCTCCAAGTTCACAAGCTATTTACACCTATGTGAAAGCACTCTGCACTTGTATTAAAATTAAGTCAAGAAGGCTCAAAATGAAGATATTTATTTTTCAGTTTTCTTTGTCTCTGTTTGCAACTGAAGTTTCCAGTTTAAATCACGGAACAAAATGAACCTTAGATTTTTCAGCTAAAAACCAACTCCCATATAACCTTTGCTTTGTGAGATGAAGATCACCAAATGAAATTAAGTCACTTTACAGTATTTCTTGGCCTTGCTCCAGGACGATGTGGCAAAGAAACATTTGTCATAATCACTGACAATTGGGAAAGAACAGGAAAAGATCACTGTTAATGGCACAGCTCTGCCTGCACAGGGGACTCTGCAGAGCCATCACTGCTCAGGGACAACAGCCACAGACCTGGGGTAAAGATCTGGATAAAACAGGAGTGAGATGCCCTGAGTTCTCTGCACAGGGGAATCCACAGCCTAAAAAGGGAGATATTTAGTTCCACCTCCTCTGCCACAATACACCCACCTGAATTATCTTGCATGCTGGGGTTTTTTGGTTGGTTGGATGAGCAGGACATGCCTGCAAGAGCCTCTTTTCACGCCATTATCCTCAGCATATTCACTTCTTGCTTTCATGGGTCTTTTTAGCTAGCTTTTACTGACTTGATTTAATATTCATAATCACCTTGAAAAGGCCATCTGCAATTTAATCACTCACTACCAATTACTTTCTTTAATAGCTTTGACAGTATCACTCACAGATACCTGATAAATCCACACGGATGGCTGAAGGCAGCACAGGCTTTGCAGTTACTTTCCCACCATTTGCAGAAGGTACAACACTGCTGGCTTTTTAAGCCTTCACCAAGTCTTTACTAAGTCAGGTTTATCAGCAGATCAGAATGCAGCCACATGAAGTGAAAATGCAAAATTTGCTTTGATCCCTCCTTAGTGCAGAAGGGATGAGCGAGGAATGAAAAAGAACCACCAGACACAACTACTCTGCTTTTCCTTCTTTACCCAACACATTTCCACTGCAGTATTTTCCCTACACACAAACAGCAGAAGCTACTTCATCCTCAGCTCGTAGGGATATTAAAGAACAAACATGGCTGGGCAAAATTTAGTAAGAATTTGCACAAATAGGGCCGTGGAGACCAGGCCATTGTGTGCATTTTCCTGCTTGCTTGCTCCATCTTTATCAGAAAAAGCTTGCAGTCCTTTAAAGACATGCTATTTAACAATGATGTTCTCCAGTGTTAGAGGAGCTGTAACTTTGTTCCCACATTCCATAGCTCGAATGATTTATCCACCCTCAAAAATAATCCATAATCCCAAAGTCTGCCTTTTAAAGGGCTTCAAAGTGTGGACAAAAGTCCTCACAATGAAAAGAAAACAGCATTTCCATTACCTTATAGCACAGTCTGTAGGGAAAAAAAAATCAAATTTTGGATTGCTCCAATGTCTAAACCACTCCTCAGCTGCACACAACGATATGTGAAACTGAGCAGGACAAAACCAAAGGATAACAAACATCCTGGACTGGCAATTTACAGCTCCCACGGTGCAGCCAAGGGGACAGGAAATCAATGCAGCTTTTACATACATCAGGTGAAGCAACCCAGGTTACAGCCAGGTCTGACTTTGTCTTCCTCTTACAAATGGGGTAGGAAGGACCAATTATTCTAAATTACTTTAAAATTCATAGGAAGTCCTTACTAAAATCTAAAAAGAATATTTATAGCTGTACAGGTGACCTTGAATCCTGCCTGTCCTGACTCTCCAGTGCTTGGGTTGCAGTTGCAATCACTATTTTTCCATTTTTTTCCATACCCAGGCTGTTGTCTGCACTCCCACAATTACTTGGACAAATCACGTCTCTCTGGCAGAAGGATGAGACAGACATCCAAGGCTTTTCCATTCTTATTCCATTTTCCTGTTTTATGATGTATATTGAGAAGAAATTAAAAACATCTCTAAGATGAAGAGCTTTAAAAATGATAACCCTCAAGCAACCATATGTCTGTGAAAGCTGGAGATGAAAATGAGCTTTTGTGAAGATGCTGGGAGGGCACTCTGCCACGCAGACCTTTGGCATGTGCAGGAATCTTTAGGATATATTTAGGCTTTTCAGTAACTCAGTGCAGAACATGCTCCACCAAACATCTGTTTTGACCATATTTACTATTCCTTATCTACATTGTTTAGAAGATATTTCAAAATTGCCTAACACAACAGTTGAAAGAATACTATCAAACAGTTCCTAAAGTATTTCTTTTCCAAATTGAAGAGTCCTTCTATGACTAAAAAAACCCCAAAACACCCTACATGCTGCAAATTTCTCTGCTTCATAAGAAATAAAATGCTTATCAGTGTTTTCCTAAGCAAGAGCTTGGCACCTCTGCACTCTCTCACTCACAGAGCAGCCAGGACAACTTGCCTCCCTGCAGACCAGGACTGAGCTCTCATAGCCACAGATCAGAGAATCATTGATTATCCTGAGTTGAAAGAGACCCACAAGGCTCATCAAAGTCTAATTCTGCGATTTTTTTCTTGAAATTGGGGTGGTTGTTTGTTTGTTTTTCTTAAAATAGCATCTTTCAGCTCAAGCTCACTTCAGTAACTAAGTTACAGGTTCTTAGCTTCTTAGTAAAAAGCACCTTCAAAAGGGTTTGCCAACTTAAAATAAATGAGAATTAGTCTTTAAATACACCCCACTGTGTAAAGATGGGAATCAAAGCAAAATACTTCAAGTCAGCTCCTTGGAAAACTCCAGGAGTTTGGCACAGCAGAAGGAGACTTAAAAGAAACCAGGAGTTAATGTTCAAAAGGGGTAAATTGATACACCAGTCTGCACTAGCTGCTCCTCCTAAAGCTTCAGCATTATGATCCTTACAGGAACTGAAATGCAAAGCCCTGTACAAATGCCTACAAATCACTGGGCTTCTGGCTGCTCTGGGAGTTTTTAGGCAGTGCAGTTGGATCTGGGGTGTACAGGATAAAGAGATAAATAGTTCCAGGGAAAAGACTGTTTGCCAGACTGATGGGCCCGGGAAGGTGCCAGCACTGAATGTTGTTTGAGTTAAATCTTCTCAGTTTTATGATTTCTATTACTGTTATTATATTATTCATCTCTATGCTCGTTTTTATGGCCTTATCAGTACGTGTTAAAAAGCTTTTGCAAGATCCCACAGTAGTGCTTAAACTTACAAGTATGGACAGGAGCTACTACTCTCATGCCAACAATTAGAACTAATCATGAGCACAAAGTACTTACACAAGAGTGAGAAAATTAGTTCACTTATCACTGCACTGAAATGGAAAAGAGAAACTAAATAGAAATATGTTCATGACAGAATGTGGTTAAATTGGAATTGGATTATACTATCAATTTTACCATTTCTGCCCGTGAAAGATGATTTAATCTTGAGTAACCAACATCATCTTTTCATGTCTGATCAAAACAATGTTTATTTCAACAGCTCCCTTTCATCTGATTCCACTCTGAAGTATTAGTACAAGATTGACTGGAGAAAAACATGGATCAAAAATTATACTTTCTTTGTAAATTCTACAGTATTATTTAAAAACACTGTAGGTGGACCAATGAGCTTGAAAAGTCTGTCTGTTGAACCAGCAATACTTTCCTGTCTAGAAAAGTTTTCTGGCATTTCTCTTCTGCTGATCTTCCAACAAATCATCGCAGTTTGTTCAAGATGGCATTTTCCTGGATGGCATGTATAATTGATGGGTGTCACATTTTATAAAATGATTGCAAGGTAAATTCAATTTTCCCTTTTCCTTGTTTGTGTCCTCTAAGAATCCCTTATCTCCACATATCAATTACTGAGCAGTGACAGAGATAGGATACAAATCACTCCGATGAATGTAATAGCAAAAGTGATTAGAGATAGGGAGAGATTAATTGCATGTGTCAGATATAAATAAAGGGTTTAGGAGACAACCCAGGATTTGGAACCTGTGTTTGTGTGTGCACTCCAAATCTCTCTCAGACACTATAACCCCCCCCAAACCTCATAAGCAGACTCGTGTAATAAGAAGCCATGTTAAAATAATAAGTTTGATTATAGAAACCTCAGCATTTGCCATTTTTTCAGAGCAACATGCATAATGGATGTGCATCTGCTGAGGGAACAGACACTCACTTCGGGTGCAGTTCTGTAGTTTCACCAGCCAGTGAGGAGTCCCCATAACAACAGGGTTGTTCTGTTGCACTTGGGAGAAAAGGAAATAACTATTCTTGCCATAAACCACGCATTTAAAGCTTCATTACATTTGTTGATGCGATATGATGAAAATTAAGTGCCAGATATTTGAATAGGTTTTATGCCGATTTCGGCTGTTCAAGTTCTCTTTAATAGGAAGACTGAAATATTCTTACAGAAAGTTCATTTTATCATCTTTCCATGACAAAAGCTACCAGCAGAGGAGACCCTGCTTGCCTGGGGCAGAGGCTGCAGCAGATGCACCATGTGTGACACTAAGTTTAATCAAAAATAGTCCAGAGGAAGATGAAACTGGAGACAACAAATATTCTGTTATTTATCAGGAAGAGCACTGATAGCATATTTGGAAAAACCAAGGAAAAAAGCTTGAGCTGCCACTAAGGTTTCTTGGCTCACCTTTATTATTCCTGCAGTTTAGCCATCTATCATTTTAACCACAGGTTGCCTTCTCTACCTCTGCAGTTATAAGTGAGCAAAGTTTTCCTTTAAGAAGAAAGGTAATTATGGAAGAGATCTGGCTGACGCTTTAGAGAAACCTAACAATGAAATCTGGAGTCCAAGAAGGCTGATAAATCCTGAACATCATCTGTTACTGCTTTGTAATGCATATAAAATCAGTCTACACTGCAGTACAGTGTCACTTTTTGCAGTAGCTAATAGGGTAAAGCACTGAGAATTATCAGCCTCCACTGAAATTCCCAGCTCTAGATAAAGCTTAAACTAACATTTGTTCCAATATATCAAACCCAAATCTTGAACACTAACTCAATTTAGTCCTTTTTCTTACAGTTATTATTGTTATTAAAATGTGTTTGACTTATATACATAACCATGCATTGGAGATGAGTGTAAGTTGCACTCTAGTCTCAAAGTAAGGAAAAAGAGCCCCATTTAAAAGGTATGTTCTTGAATATGGAGCAACAACAGAAGAAAAAGCACTTGGACAGTATTTGACCAGGGTATTAAAGATGGCTTTTACACAGAATGTGTCCTTAGGGTTCAGAGTTAGACACCAAACAGTTCCACAGACTCCTTCAAATTAATATTTTGGATAACTGAGGCTTGTTTAGTGTCAATCAAATGTTCAGTGTCCCTCAAAGCCAAAGGCTCACAGTTACTCATGGAACCCCACCACGATATCCTTCCTGGAAATCCTGCTGGACAAAGAGAGAGCAAAACCTTTGAGGAAATGGGGAAGAAATGTGATCCTTTCAAGGAGCAACTTAAAACCAGTTCACAGAGAGCTGAGCTCTGCTCTGTTGGACTTCCCCAGGATTTGGTCACAACCTTGGGAAATCAGGTACAGTCACGGCACAGAAATGCAATTTCATTTCATCTCATATTCCTTCTTTTTCTCTCACCAAAATAACACCAAAAGGTAAAAAAAAGCATCATAGAAACACTAAATTCACCTCCACAGCACTGACCCAGAGAGGCTAAAAGAAATCAATTCTCTTGGCATGAACTAAAACCAGTCTGACAAGTCTATAGAGCTTGTGTGAATTTGACGTCAGAATAGAAATATCTGTTCCCTGGGGGTGCCAGCCCATTCCTTTTTTCCTTTTTCCTGCCTACACCTGAAAGCTAGGGCTGGCTATGAAAAATTCATGCCTTTTGTGCTTCAAACATATCCATGAAGGATCCTCAGCATCTGCTGACTTGAACAAACCCTGATGGTTAATATGGAAAATCATGTTAGTGAAATGCTCTCTTCCAGGGAGGAAAACGTCTGCTCAGAATCTTCTGAAAATTTATCTTCTTACCACACCTGACAGAAGGATGTCAAGAGGAACATCCTCTCAACAGACCGACAGGTAATGGGGCACTTCCCCCCACCTCCTCCTTTCCTGACAACATAAAGAGTATTTCATTCTTACAGAGGCTAAAAGCGACCTGAATGTCCTGTGCAATCATGAGAGCCTTCCTTTATAGGAGAAAACCAACCAAACAAGAGCTTTGAGGTAAATTCAGTCCCTGTGAGCCTGAAATGGGACTTCTGCCTTCTGTAAAGTTTATGTATGATACATTAAGTTGAAGAACAAAACAGGCACCAAGCAGAGACAAACAGGGTCTGTTTAGCCTCATGTCAATGTCTGCCAAAACAGAATAAAATTCTTCTGGTTGCAAGTGGAAGTTGGGCAGAACAACACGACACCTTCATACTTTAAATTAATTGCAACGCAAGCAAGCCAGGAGTTTAATTTTCAGTCCCCAACTTTTTTCTTTCCCTATTACTTTTTTTTTTTTAAAGCATTGCTAGTGCCCAAGGGAAAAATTTATCTTCATTAAATGATAATTGGCTTTATTATCTTTGACTCTTCAGAAATGCTGGCTGGCAAGGTTTTTAAAATTTTCATCAATCTTGTTTTCTGTTTTCACAAAGCCTGCATCAGAAAATGACATCAGGCTGCAGAACACTATGTATCTCTTGGTGTTACCAATAGGTCTGGGGACTATCTAATTTACTAATAAATCTATTGGAGCGACATGCATCTCAATATTTCACAGCTTAACAAGGAGGTGCAGGAGCAGGGCCCTGAATTGCAGTTCTGGACGATTAGCGTCGCAAAACCAATTGAAGCAGGACCATCTAAACTGTCACAACAGCTTACACACACCCACCTCCTGCAAAGCAGCCATTTAAATCATTTACTGAGGCCCACGTTTTTCATAAAACGCTTCAACTGGACTCAGAAAAGCCAAGCACACTGTTAGAAGTTTCCTGGACTAGGCCAGTGGTGCTCACACAAAGCGTTGCGCTGAAGTCGATATTGGAAATACCCCACCAGGGCTTGGCCAACTTCTTCCCAAGTGGCTCCAGAGCCTGGCCATGGTGTCACATCATAAATGGAAGGACATGGACTGACAGCCCTGCAGGGAATAGGTCAACCAGCTCCTCAGAGCAATAAAAAGCTCCCTATGGATCTTTCTTTTCTTTTCCCCCCTTCTAATAAACTCAGTTGAACTCTTGACTTGCATACTAAAATCCCTCATGGTTTCATGATGAAGCTCTAAACGCCCCTGCTCCCCCTTTACCCTCAAAAAACCTTCATGCAGAAGTGGCACTGCCAACAGCAAAATACCATGTACTAATTGGTTTTGTTTGTTTGGGTGCGTCTGAGGGATTTTGGTTTGTGGGGTTTTTGGTTTGTGGGGTTTTCTTATCATTACTTTTGGAGGTTTGGGGTTTTGAGGGTTTTTTTGTTTGTTTGTTTTTTTGGATTTTTTGTTTATTTTTGAAGTTCCATACTACAACCAGAAGAGTTGTGATGCAGATTCAGAGATATTTAGCTGTTACACTGAGAATGGCCATCAAGGAAGTGAGGGTTTTACAATGGCCTTACTTGAATAAACACTTCAATCTTTAGGTGCCCTGCCAACACTGTAAGATCAAAGAATGTCACTTTGTTCCCTGACAAGTCACAATCCTTAGGAACAGACCTGACCATCTGTGCTGCAGGTTATGTCTGGCTGTGGGAGAAGGGGCATGTGAAAGAAAAAGCCTAAAGAATTAAGGATTCATTTACGATACCATCATCAAAACCTATTGCTCAATAGATGGAAACAGGAATAAAACATGTAGGATTTTCCAAGTGTTGTTCTTGAAGAGCAGTGTTTACATCCCAAAAGCTTTTACCA
This sequence comes from Nicator chloris, assembly GCA_013400495.1. NCBI lineage: Eukaryota > Metazoa > Chordata > Aves > Passeriformes > Pycnonotidae > Nicator > Nicator chloris. The sequence continues at coordinate 303,478 of WAAE01006950.1, forward strand.
GCAGAGACAGATTAATTCTCACACCACTCCGATCCAGCTAGGAAGTTCTAACAAAGGAACTAATACTGAAACCCTCCCAAGCAGCAGCAGTGAATTTTAAACAAGGAGTAAGTGAGTAATTGGAATTAAAACCCAAAGCAAGTGTTTGTTACTATTTCCACTGCCAAACTCTTGACTTTCAGACTTTCCGATTTTCTAAGCCAAAATTTTGTGTTATTTACATGAAAGCTTTGACATATGGTTAAAAAGAGGGAAAAAAAAAGTGGCAAGATTTTCATTAGTGTAGTACACAGTTCAATTCACTTTAAGACATTTTAAATTTAGGACTCATTTATGACACCTCACACTAATTTCAGATGTGACGTTATTCCCAATATGCTGCCTGTTGGACATAATTTTTATTTCCCCAGAGTCTGTCACCTCAGAGATGATCTAATCCTCCTGAAATCAGTGGAAATGAGTCCATTTGAAAGAAACATCCATGGCTTTCGAGCAGAGCTGGGTGGACCTCACCCTGTGTCACAATCAGACACGGGGGTTTAGGGCAGGCATGTGGAACACGGGTGTTCAGCCAAGCTGGGGACTCAGCTGTGAGGGAAAAACGCTGCTCAATATTTGGATCTTCTCACAGAGTGGCCAGACCTACTGGGAAATAAATCTTTAGTGCCTTTGCACCAGGGGTGTGTAAGGATGAGCGATGGGGACAGGGCGTGTACCTGAAACACCCAAACGCCCTGAAAAACTGAGCCTTCATTTCCCATGTGTGGCCAGCCTCAGAACATGGAGAAAAGCAAACCCAAGCAGAGCCAAAGCAACTCCAACAAGCCTGCAGGCTTTCTCTGGGAGCTGCTTCCCAACTTCCCCACGTGTTTGAATCAGGGGCGATGGGTGGGTGTGAGACTTCACAGTGCTGGACTCCGTGAGCTGCAGTTTAGACTGACAAGAAACAAAATGTCTTTACTATTAATACTCAGAGCCCCACTGGAGAATTCAGTGTGATTGGGGCTTTTAGACTGTTTTTGAAACATGCTCAACATCCTCTAATCTTTTTATACCACACGTATCAAACACAGTTATTAATTGAAGGACAGTTCAGTGTGTTTTCCAGGCCATGCTCAAGCTCCATTTACCTTCAGCCACAATTCAACAGAGACTTTAATCTGCAATATAAGGCCCTGTAACTCATCCTCTGCTCAGCTCAGAGCCAGACCTTTCTCCTGCTGTCATTCTTGTACTTTGGAGCAGAACAGGAGAGATTACAGCTTTCTCAGCTGTTAGAATGATTCTGCAAATATGCTTTTCTTACAGGCTGAAGCAAATCTGACACCGGTCTCCTTCAAGGAATAACGAGCTGTGCATATCTAACACTGTTCTCAGAGAATCACTGCCCTGGGAATTATCTTTAGGGTTTTTTTCCTCCTGCCCTCAATAACAGTGGCAGTGTGCACGCTGAGTCATGCAGCAAGGTTGTACTCAATAATTAATATGTAATCTACTTGCACAGAGATTGGCTAGTCCGCCTTACCTGGAGTTTATTGGATTTTGATTAAACTGTTTTTAAGTTTTATACATGTCCTAATGCAAAGTTACAAGTGTCATCACTCCTAGCATCCCATAAGATTCAGACAGTGACAAGTCAATGCAGTACCTTCCTCATCTGTGTTACCTTTAACAATCTGTTTCCAACTTCTTGCTTGAATTCTTTATTACTCTTCCAAAATATGTCATTTTTCTGCAACCATTTTCTGCATATTGCTACAGGACTGTATTTTAGCCTGATTATTTTCTGTTACCAGACCAAAAATGTTTATTCATTTCTATGTAATGCATCACACAAGTTTCCTCCCCAGATCAAAGTTCAGAACAAGCACATTAATCCAATTTTCTTTACAGACCCCAATGCCTCACAGCCAGTGCCTTCAACACACACACACAGCCTTAATAACCCTGGATATCAAGGTGTCAATTTGCAAACCTCATTGGCTGACATGAATTCTAAAAGCAAATTCATTTCTGGCTTTCCGTCTTGTCTCGTCCTTCATTTTCTGTTATCCATTTTATCTTTCCTATTTGCCACATTCCAGGCAGACTTTGCATTCATGGTATCAAGTCTTTGAGCATTTTGGAGTGTTTTCTTTTCCATATGCCCATATTACCTTCTGCTTTGCATAGCACTTGTTATGCATGCATGATCACAGACTATTTCTAGCATTAATTAAGACATGAAATTAAAGTGGGAAATATGCTATTGGTCACATAATACAAACAACACAAATTTGCTTTAAAAATGAAATTACTAAAGTGTTAGCAAACCTCTTCATACTGTCAGAAATAATAATGTTTACAATCTACATGCCACAGAACAGCCAGAATTCACAAGTGGATTTGGAATATTATTTCCACTTCAGAAAGATACACATGAAACCCCTGAGCAGTTCATTTAGTTTAGATTCTTGTCTGGAAGAAAGCAGAGGTTTGTGTCTCTGGGATGTCAAACCACCCAGCTGCTGCCCCCAGTGACCCCAGCCCACTACCAGGGCTCCCTGTGTTTGCCCAAGAACAGCTTTCCTTGAAATCCAATTAGGAATTTTAGCAGAAAAATGACATTTTCTTAGAAATTGAATGTTTCACAGGACCGTAATGTTTCAGATGAACTTCTGACAAACACAAGCACAGTTCTGAAAGCAGTTTCCCAGATTTCCTGCCCAGAAACCCAAATTCCCAAGGTTTGGTATTGTAAGGAAATGAGCCAACAGGGATTGTCCAAAATCTAATGGTACCCAAGATCAAGAGATCTGGGACATCTTATCATGCCATTCATCCAGAGCTGAGTCCTGCATCTTCTAGAAGCCCAAATTATAAGGGCTGCCACTGTCATCAGTGATTTACTCTACCACCTCTTCCCTGACCACCTCTTCCCACCTTGGCAGAGCAAAACGAAGAACCTGCCCATTCCCACAGCACTAACACACTCCCTCTTCTCACTGCTACATAAATAATGCCTTGATCAAATGCCTCATACAAGGATTCAAGCCATTTCACATGTTTAGAATATTAATTTTTCATGCAAACAGGTTTACTGGATGTTTTACAGGAGTTTGCATGTGCACATTTCTGCTGAATGTGCACCTTGGCAGACTCGGTGTGCAGCTCCCTGACCCCAGTGCTCTGCTGCAAAACCCACTCATGGAATATCTCTGGAGTGGTGATGTTAATACAACCTGTGTAATATGAAATAATAACAATGAAATGCACGTTCCCTGGGACTCTGATAACTCCAAGTAAAAATAATGCCATAAACTGGGAATAGATTCATAAATAAATTTGCACTCAGAAGGATGACTTGTTTACTTAGGCACAATGGAAAACAACACATTATAAACACCTGCATTAAAAAGAAATTATAACCACAACTTCCCAATAAACAGTGAGGGATATCATCATGTACCTGCCTTGCACAAAGCAAACCACCAGACAAAGGGCTCTGAGGGTGATTTGTGGAGGGCATCTCCTCTCTTAGGTCCCTCTTTTGCACAAGGAGTTCGGTGTGCTCCAAACCAAGCAGGAAACACTGACCTCCTTCAAAGGTCCAATCCTTTGTTAGCGAGGCTCTTTTTATTTGGGCAGCCTTTGAGAGCCCTGTCTGCAGCCCCAGTGTGCCAGCACATTCTCCACAGTTTGGGTACTCACGTGCTACGCTGAGATGAATGAAGGGGCTGGTCTTGTTCTCCCCGTTCTTTTCGTTGACTGCCTGGACGTAGTAACCTCCTGCATCCGTCACTGACACCCCCAGGATCACCAGCTGGTTCTCCAGAGTGATGGCTCTGTTTAGGGAACAGGAAGATCACACTGAAACCACGAGAATGTTATCCACACAACACCTCAGACCTGACAGCCTAACATGATATTCACCGGTCATATAAATGAAAATGTTGAGGAATCAAAACCAGCCCCACTTCAAATAGACTTACAGGAAATAAAGATCTCAGGTGCCTCTGGGCCTTTTTGGTCATGTAAGGTGCTTATGGTGACACACAGAAACCTCATGGAGCTTAAATGCAATGAGAAGTTATGCAAGAAACAGCAAATGACACCAGTGACCATCACCAGTGGGGTGATGACAATCCTGGCAACCATCAGGATGCTGCAAAGCCAGATTTATTGAAAACTTTCTCAACTATTGAAAGGCAGCATTTTAAGAGTGACACCCAAGGAATAGCTCACAGTTCATTGAAATAAAGTAAAAAGCAAAGGCAGCAGAACCTCCAAAGGTCAACTTCCTGCATTTATGGCATCACTGGTTGTCACCTCATCACAGACAAGACCCTGGGCTGTAACAGAGATGATTTGTGTGTGGATAGGGAGGGGTTTCCTTTCATCCAAAGCAGGTAGGACAGCATGACCCTGTAGGTGGTGGGCCTGAAGGAGTCAATAAATGTAATTGTGTAACACAAGCCTGTTCTTAGAGCTGCTGCCTAACAAAGGTTTCTGTGAAGTCCCTCACTGGCAGCATTACACACTTGGCTACCTTACTTTTCACATGGATTAGATGCCCTTTTCTTGACTATAAAAGATAGAGGATTAACCTAGAGAAAACATGTAAATATTCAAGGGTTTGAGGAACAGGACACAGGAAGCTCAAAAACCAGAAAGATAAAAGCAAATGTAAAGTTCCAGGGAAAGCCTGTGGAGCAAAGAGCTCATCTACTGCAGCCTGGGACAGGCACAGACTTGGAAATCAAAGTGCAAGACTGGGAGGAAGAAACTCCCTTCACTTGTAATACTTGATGAGAAGACATGCTGAGTTCAGCTGTGCTATTATATATATCACTGAGCATGAGGGTGAAACAACTTATAAAATTATTATACTGGAAGAAACAAGTTCACACATCAATAGGCTCAAAAAGAATCAGCACCGAGTCGAAGCATTTGTGCACTAATCAGTCAATAATAAACACCCCTGCATTCCATTCTCCTCTTTTGCCATGGGGTGGTTACCCTTGGTAATAAACAGCTGTTTTGCTCTGAAAAAACATTCAAAGGAACAGTGGAAATCACATATTCCTAGTGCAGCAAACTGGTTTTTATACATAGGGAAGGCATAAGGAATTACAGTGAGAACATGGCAGTGTTCAAAGCCAGGCATTTCATTCATAACACTGCAACTTCCTGACGTGGACACAAAAACCTGAACTTCTGTAAAGCTTTCATGGAATCAGAGAACCATTTACGCTGGAAAAATCTTTAAGATCATGGAGTCCAGCCCTTCCAAGGCCACCACTGAAACATGTCCCCAGGTGCCACATCCTCATGGCTTTTAAATCCCTCCAGGGATGGAGACTCCACCACTGCCCTGGGAACCTGTGCCAGTGCTTGAGAACCCTTTTGGTGAAGAAATTATCCCTTATTTGCAACTAAATCTTCCCATGTGCAACTTTAGGCCATTTCTTCTTGTCCTGTCAGGGACAAGAGAGTTGTGCAGAGCAAGAAGGATCCCTGAGCCTCCTTTTCTCCAGGCTGATCTCCCCCAGCTGCTGCTCAGACTTCTGCTCCAGACAAGAATTAAAAAAAACTGCTGAAAAATGAAGCTAAATGTTCAGCTCTGAAACCAGTCATCACACATCACCTAAAGGTCTTCTTTACAACATCTTCCTCAGCAATTTTTTTTGGAAAAACTACCAAAAAAAAAAAAAAAAAAA